>CM076575.1:627087887-627237366 GCA_034641835.2 Pinus albicaulis | reverse complement strand
TGAACTGCATAGCATTGTATTTTGGCTGTAAACTTACTTACGCAACTATCATTGACCATCCCTTAAATGTTCATCCAAGTCAAGAAATCACTTGTTTATTCACCCAAAACTTTATCTAAAAGATTGGATATGGGTTAATGCCCATCCATGAAGCCATCTGGGTAACCAGTTGTTGTGCTTGTTGGTTCATTAGGAGAGAAACCTCGATACAGGTTGTGTCATCCAAATTTATTTGCATCAAAATTGTCAGCTTCTTAGTTTTTTTTTCATATCTTAAATGGTGGTGAGTTCTATCTCTGCTTTTCCTGTTATGAGTGTAGAAAGTTGTTGTCTACTGTCCATATTTACAACTATTGAGCTGGCACAAGGTCCAATACCAAGATACTTGGCCAGATAAACATTTTTCAACACTTGTGATCTCTGGGCAAACTTTGAGGTTCAATCATTTACTTCTACTTAATTAGTCACATAGACTGTTTTTGGCTACCATTGAAAATTAATATAATCTTTTCTTTCTTTCAACTCTTTTTCAAGAAACATTGACACTGCAACTTAAATTGAAAGGTTTCATAATTTTCAAGTGCAGGGATTAGTAGGGGTGGGGTTCATAGCAAAGTATATGGGCATTGTAGCACAAAATATTAGGTACTGGAGATGGCATCAGGCTCAGGAATGGATGCTAAGGCAAAGTGGGTTTCTCTTGAGAGAAACATGGCGAGGAAAATTTATGAATGGTTGTGACATTTTTATCCAGTCAACATTGAAGATGTAACTGTTTGGATCATTGTCGTGTGTAGGTGGTGCAAAAGAATGATCTATTTGTCTTGTTTGTGGTTGCACAATTTCTCATACAAAAATAGAGCATGAATATTCAAATTTTAAAGCAGAGTACATTGTTATTTAAGAATTTGAATTGATTCTTCAACAATACATCAAGACAAGGACTTTACTGACCCATGAAGGCTTCCACAAGTGCTAAGTATTCACAACTGAATGTCCAACAAGGATCACCAAGGAAAGGTTGATCCTCTCATCATGCCACAAGGAAACAAGATTGTAAGCTCGGACTTCAAACAAAGAATATATATTGGACTGATATGATGATAGCAATTCAGATCAAAGATAAATATTGGTTTCAGACCTCCTTGACTTCGAAAAAAGAATAAATATTGGACTGATATGATGATAGCAATTCAGATCAGAGATAAATATAGGTTTTAGACCTCCTTGACATACCTTGGATAGATGGTATAGATCTTGAACCAATACGACAAAATTAGAACAAGATCACAGATTTGGATCTATGCTACAGACTTTGATCAACTGTCACAGGACTTCGGTCTAGTCTTCACTGATCTCTGATATATATACCACAGACCTAGATCAAGCCACAACACTTCGGTCTAGTCACCACTGAACTTGGATCAAGCCACATATGAACTCAGATGTGTTCTAGAAACTTCGTTCAAGCCATAGAAGAACTCGGATATGTTGTCACAAGGTCACAAGCCATAGAAGAAACATGTTGTCACAAGGTCTCAAGTGCTCCAAAGAATAAAGCCACTTAAGAATGGAGTTGAGGTCTAACAAATCAAGAGAAAGCCACCTCTACATGTGCATGTCCATCATGGAGCAACCAACAGTTCATGCATACACCATGTACATCATATCGCATGGTCCCGAACTCCAGAGATCAAATTTCCTCCTGCAAGTGCCTAGTGCTCCTTCTAGGTAGGTAATTTTCCTAGCCAAGCAATTGTGTTGTCTCTTTAGCTAGTTTTCCCATTTTTGGTTTCCATGGTAAATGTGTAAATTGTGAATATGCCACTGTTTTCTTTCTGTTTTTCTTGAAAAATTGCTTGCTCTGCTCCTCTTTCATCGGTTTACAAGTCACTTGAAAAAAAGAAAGAAAGACAACCTGCAGAAAATCCTGCCAAAAATCTGATCAAAATGGGTATTTTCTGTTTGATTTTTATAATGGCATGAATCAAACTTTTAGTTCATCGGACTCGTGAGTCAATCTCACTGAACAATTAAAAAAAATAACTTAGCACTTACTTGCCAGTCAGCGTTCAGGCTAACTAGTAACAAGTGCTTGCAAGTGAAATTTACTGCTAATGAGTTAGACTCACAGGAAGCAAGTTTGGCTCACACACAAGTTAAAACAACTCATTTTTTGAGCTGTGCAAAGTTTGAGATGAGTCCAAGTTAAACAAGTGAGCTTCGTTACTATGGTAAAAAATACACTTGCTACTATGGTCTGTTTTGGTGGATGCATTCTCAACGCATGAAAAAAATTGTTGTAAAGAAACTAAACAACCAAGAAAAAGCCGACATCTGATCCAGCTTACTCTAATCAGCTTCTGAGCCATGCAAAGCCGGCAATTTGTTTTGTTCAATAGAATACTCTGATCCAGCTTACCCTAATCCATCTTTTGAGCCATGCAAAGCAGATAATTTGCTTTGTTCCATTGAATTGACAGATAAAGTACATTAGTGTAGACTTTGTTCCATAATCTTTTCCTTAGGCATACACTTGGTGTAGACTTTGAGATTCCTAGATACAAAGGGAAAAAATAGGTGTTAAGATTAAAATTTAAGTGTTGGATTAGCAATGTGATATAGACTTTTAAAAGGAAATTATATGTACATAAAACAACGAATGAAAGCTTATTTTAGAGATCAACTGCAAAAAAGTTTATTCATTGTTTGAGAAGAATCAATGTCAAGACATTAGAGGAACATATAGACTATCAAATGTATGAAATTTGTACCACCCTTGTAAGAAATCAACTAGTATGAATTCATTGGGATAATTAAACCCTCCTTTCATAATATATCAACAATCATGTCGCATTCTTTGTGTATGTGGAGGAAATCCAGTTGGTCAAGACAACACGAAAATTATTTAACAAGATGGAAAATAGCCATTAGATTAATATTATCATGGGAACTTCATCCTTCATACTCCTTATCACTAAAGATAAATTGCCCATCATGGGAAACAAATGAATGTTCCTACAACTAGCAAATTTCAAGAGATAAAACAAAGATAAAAATCCAATGATTTATTGAATTCATGTTGGATTATGTACATATGTAGTTAATTATCTTTTATTTGGTTTCTTTATTTATTTATTTATATTTTTTGGACACCTAATTTGTTAGGGTTGGTGTGGAGGAACATGAACCATCACTTTGAATCAATCCCAAGGGATCTGGGAAGGATAATCCAAATGTCACATGTAATTGTCTTTATATGTATATATGGTTAATATTATGCAATATCATGTTTAACCTAAATATCTCTTGCATACTCATGAGCCCAATAGTGGTATTGGAGCCATGACCTTGTAGCAGTGGCCACTGCCTTTAGCATCATATAGAGACTATCAGAGATGCCTTGTTAGGTCTAGCATTCCATGTTGATCATTCTCCATTGCATCACCTCTTTGTGGTACATTTGTTTGCAGTTCTAACATTCCCTTACCTCTATTTGCAACCATTTATCTATGTGTGCGTAGTTTTGAATTACCTATCTCTATGGTATCCAGGCCTATGCACTTTACAACTTGTGTCAACTTTGTCATTCTACAACGGGCAGATTTTCTCCTTGTCTGTTCTTTGGCTCAAATGATATTACTCCTCCAACACTTCAATTGTAATCTTAACACCCAATTTTTTCCTTTGTATCTAGGAATCTCAAAGTCTACTCCTAGTGTATGCCTAAGGAAAAGATTATGGAAGCAAATCTAACACGCTAGATTTCTTTCAGCCTACAACGTTGTTGTGTGCTTGTGTTTGTGCTATGCGTAAATATAGCACATGTTAAATTTCGTTTACCTTGGCAATGTGCTTCTGTTTATGTTATAAGGAAATATAGCATGCACTAGGTTTCTTTTTGCATGAAATGTTGTTGTTGGTAGTATGCTTGTATTTGTGCTACATGTAAAGTTAACATGGATTAAATTTCTTTTATCTTGCGATGTTGTTATTGGAAATGTGCTTGTTTTTGTGATAGAAGTTGTTCTAGATATATTTTTCCATGCAATGTTGTTGTTGGCAATATGATTTTGTTTATGTTGGAAGCAAATCTAACACGCTAGATTTCTTTCACCCTACAATGTTGTTGTGTGATTGTGTTTGCTTTGCGTAAATCTAACACATGTTAGATTTCTTTTGCTCTGCAATATTGTTGTTGTCTATTTTTTTGTTTATGATAGAATTAAATCTAGCATGTGTTAGATTTGCTTCACCTTGGCAATGTTATTGGAAATGTGCTTGTGTTTGGGCCAGAAGTTGTGCTAGATTTCTTTTTCTCTACAATATTGTTGTCAATTTGGTTGTTTATTATAGAAGGAAATATAGCACGTGTTAGATTTGCTTCACCTTGGCGATGTGCTTGTGTTTATGTTAGGAGTAAATATAGCACGCACTAGGTTTATTTTGGCATGAAATGTTGTTGTTGGTAGTATGCTTGTATTTGTGCTACATGTAAAGCTAACATGCATTAAATTTCTTTTACCTTGCGATGTTGTGATTGAAAATGTGCTTTTGTTTGTGATAGAAGTTGTTCTATATATTGTTTTCCATGCATTGTTGTTGTTGGCAATATGCTTTTGATTATGCGGGGAGCAAATCTAACACACTATTTCTTTCACCCTACAATTTTGTTGTGTGCTTGTGTTTGTGCTATGCGTAAATCTAGCGTGTGTTAGCTTTTCTTCACCTTGCAATATTGTTGTTGGAAACATGTTCAATTTTGGCTCGAAAAAAATCTAGCATGCACTAGATTTATTTTTCACTAGAATGTGGTTGTTGACAATATACTTTTGTTTGTGATAGAAGTAAATCTACCATGTGCTAGATTTCTTTTTATATAGAAACGTTGTAATGTGTTTGTGTTTGTGCTAGAAGGAAATCTAGCATACATTATATTTCTTTCACCCTTCTATGAGTTTATTGACAATGTGGTTGTATATGCGTTAGAAGGAAATCTAGTGTGCACTAGATTTCTTTCGCATTGCATTGTTGTTGTTGGCAATTCAATTGTTTGTGCTAGTAGGAAATATAGCATGCACCATATTCCTTCACCACAATGATGTTATTGGTAATGTGCTAGAAGGAAATCTAGCATGTGCGAGATTTATTTTGCCCTAGAATGTTGTTAGTAATATGTTTGTGTTCATGCTATAACAAAATCTGGCATGTGCTAGATTATTAACCCCTACAATTTTATGTGTTTGTGTTTGTGCTAGAAGGAAATCTACCACACACCAGATTTATTTTATCTTGCATAAGGTGTTTTTGACAATATTCTTGTTTGTGCTAGAAGCAAATCTAATATGCGGTATGTTTGTTTCACCTTACAATATTGTTATGTGCTTGTGTTTGCGAGAGAAGGAAATCTAGCATGTGTTAGATTTCATTCACCTTGCAATTTTGTTATTGGTGACATGTTTGTGTTTGAGATATAAGTACAAATAGCATGTTAGATCTAGTTCACCTTGCCATGTTGTGATTGGAAATGTGCTCATGTTTGTGATAGAAGAAAATCTGGCATGATATAGATTTATTTTACCCTACAATATTGATGTTGCCAATATGTTTGTGTATGGTGGGAGGAATTCTAGCATGCACTAAATTTATTTTGCAATGCAATATTGGTGTTAGCAACGTGCTTGTGTTTGTACTAGAATAAAATCTAGTATCCAATAGATTTGTTTCACAATGCAATATTGTTGTTGGCAATGTGCTTGTATTTGTGCTAGAATGAAATATAACCTGCATTGGATTTCTTTTGCAGTGCAATATTGTTGGAAATGTAGTTGTGTTTGTGCTAGAATTAATTCTATCATGCATTGGATTTCATTTTCCCTACAATGATATTGTTGGCAATGTGCTAGAAGTAAATCAAGCATAGGTTAGATATTTTCCACCCTGCAATGTTGTTTCTGGCAATGTGATTATGTTTGTACTAGAAGAAACTCTAGAATGTGTAAGATTTCTTTTACTTTGAAATGTTTTTGTGAGTAACATGCTTCTACTTACGCTATAAGGAGATTTAACGTGTGGTGGATTTCGTTCGCCTTAGAATATTGTTGTTGGCATTGTGTTTGTGTTTGTGCTAGAAGGAAATCTAGCATGTGCTAGATTTATTTGACCATGTAATGTTGCTTCTAGCAATATGCTTATGTTTGTAGTAGAAGGAATGCTATTGATTGTTAGCTTTCATTTGAGGTGCAATGTTGTCGTTCAAAATGGGCTTCTACTTGTGGTAGAAGGAAAGCTAGCACACATTATATTTCCTTCATAATGTAATATTGTTATTAGAAATATGTTTATTGTTATGCTAGAAGGAAGGTTATAAGGTGTTAAATTTCCTTCATCTTGCAATGTTATTGTTGAAAATTTGTTTGTGTTTGTGATAGAAGTAAATCTTGCATTTGTTAGATTATTTGTTAGATTTTTTTCGCAATGCAACATTATTGTTGGAAATGTGCTTGTATTTGTGCTAGAAGGAATTATAAAATGCACTAGATTCATTTGTTCTTGTTCCAAAAGGAAAACTATCAAGATTTCACCCTCACCAAGGTTAGTTCTCTGATATTATTCTCGGTAGTGCATTTGTGATTATACAAGAATAATACGTAGTGATTACTAGCTTTCTTCTAGACACCATTACACTTATGCAACCAATGCTCTAGGGTGTGACACTGTCTCAATAATCACAATAGTTAGAGTTATAGCTTTTGATGTGCCCTTTTATTGAATTCGAAACAATTTATGGAGATCAATGATAGTGCAAAAGAATTATATATAGATATATGTTGTTGTTGGCACTACATTTGTGCTTGGGTTGGAAGGAAAGATAATGGTATAAATTTCCTTTTGTATAGTTTTGAAGTTTATGAATAAATGTATTATTGAGGTATACTATATTTTGCTTCCAATGCACATGTATGCAACTTTAAAGTATCAAACACAATTTTTTAACATGTATTGTTTTTCTCTCTATTTTGTTGTATAGTTATGAACTTCCAAAAGCAATTTCACTAACATTTTGATGCATAAGATAAGACTCTTCCTCATCAACAAAAAATGTAGGAAAACTCAAATCTACACTTTTCGAGGACCTAAAGTTAACATCCCACATTATCCATCTTAAATAGTTTGTCCTTAATGTGTATAGGTAGGGAGTGCTAACATTGGAACTAAAGATTGTAAAATGCAATTTATTTTCTTTTGAACTAAAGAAAAACTCTAGTTTGGCTTTTGATTATGAAGTTCAAATGTCAAACATCCTCACTAAGTGAAAATACAATTACTCTGGCTTTTAGACATCTTATCCAGAAGACCATGTTTTTGTTCTTCAACTTCTACAAATTTCTTATGATCATTATTCATACACATGCATTAAGACTACAAGTGTCATTTCTGAAGTTAAATAGGAACTTGGTGGTTTGATATGAGCTGATATTTGTCATTCAAAACTTTTATTTGGAAGAAAACCTCTAGTTTGGCTTTTGATTATCAAGTTCAAACATAAAACATCCTCACTAAGTGAAAATATAACTTCTCCTTTTCATGGGGCTTTTAGACATCTTATGTAGCATCAATATTGGAATTTCTTAGATTTTCCAACGGACCATGTTTTAGTTCTTCAAATTCTACAAATTCCTTATGATAATTATTCATACACATGCATTAAGACTACAAGTGTCATTTCTGAAGTTAAATAGGAACTTGTTGGTTTGATATGAGCTGATATTTGTCATTTTACGATACTATCTACATCTCTAATTGCATGGTCTTCATATATGTTTTTTTGTGTAATTTGCATGTAAAGTACTTTTTGGTAGTAGGCGCTAGATGGTGGGGAACAATGTTTCATTACATACAATATGACTACCATGCTATTTAAATTATTTCATCTATATTAATTTTTTGAAAGTTGCGTGTTTTTGGGAAAATATAAAATCACACTTTACATGGTTCAACCTTTTAATTACAATTTATGATTTAATTGTTGTTACAAAATTGGTACAAGCTAGAGTGGAACATATAATTTTGGCAAAAGGGGACTATGTTGATCTCCTTATTAATGATCAAGTCGTTGGGCTAGGAAGGGTCGAATGTACAAGTCTGGAACTTATTATCCCGGATAAAGGGTTAATATAAAGTTATGTTGCAATTTTGATAATTGATGTCACTCAACCACATTTGATTGAGGATGTTGATGAAGGGGACATACATCCATTGAAGATGATGGATTTGAGGCACAACATAGGTAAATCAAAATATTGAAGCATGTGTTCAAATATTATTGATAGTATAATACCTTTTTTTGAGTAAATAGTAACGTTATTTACATTCATTTATAGGTGCAAATGTTTCTTCTACTTTTCTATTGGAAACAAGGTAGATCTTCTACAACATGGAGTGAAGGTGGGTGAGGGCTTAATATTCAATATAGATCTTGGACATAAAGTGCATGGAAAGATGGTAAAGAAATGATGCATAATGGTTAAAATTGAGAAGGTGTTAAAACATGATGCTTCTCTACCACATCGAACATGATTTGAGCATACAATAGGGGGTGCAATTGAATCTTATGAGATTTGTCTAGAATCAGATTTGCAACCTCACTGTCATGATCATGCCGTAAATATTCCCAAGATAGGGTTAGATTCATATGTACATCAAACATCCTCACTTGGTGAATATAATTTCTCCTTTTCATGGGGCTTTTAGACACCTTATGTAGCATGAATCTTGGAATTTCTTAGATTTTCCAATGGACCATGTTTTGGTTCTTCAACTTTTACAAATTTCTTATGATAATTATTCATACACATGCATTAAGACTACAAGTGTCATTTTTGAAGTTAAATAGGAATTTGGTGGTTTGATATGAGCTGATATTTGTCATTCTATGATACTATCTACATCTCTAATTCCATGGTCTTCATATATGTTTTTTTGTGTAATTTGCATGTAAAGTATTTTTTGGTAGTAGGCACTAGATGGTGGGGAAAAATGTTTCATTACATACAATATGACTACCATACTATTTAAATTATTGAATCTATATTACTTTTTTGAAAGTTGTGTGTTTTTGCAAAAATATAAATTCACACTTTACATGGTTCAACCTTTTAATTACAATTTATGATTTAATTGTTGTTACAGAATTGGTACAAGCTAGAATGGAAAATATAATTTTGGCAAAAGGGGACTATGTTGATCTCCTTATTAATGATCAATTGTTGGGCTAGGAAGGGTCGAATCTATAGAGCCTGGAACTTATTATGCTGAAGAAATGGTTAATGCATGGTATGTTGCAATTTTGATAATTGATGTCACTTAATCACATCTGATTGACGATGTTGATGAAGGGGACATACATCCATGGAAGATCATGGATTTGAGGCACAACATAGGTAAATCAAAACATTGAAGCATGTGTTCAAATATTATTGATAGTATATTAATTTTTTTTTGAGTAAATACTAACCTTGTTTACATTCATTTATAGGTGCAAATGTTTCTTCTACATTTTTATTGGAGACAAGGTACATCTTCTACAACATGGAGTGAAGGTGGGTGAGGGCTCCATATTAAATACAAAGCTTGGACATAAAGTGCATGGAACGATGGTAAATAAAGGATGTATAGTGGTTAAAATTGAGGTGTTTAAATATGATGTTACTCTACCACATCCGACAGGATTTGAGCATACACTAGGGGTGCATTGGAATCTTATGAGATTTGGAAAGAATCAGATTTGCAACCTCATTGTCATGATCATGCCATAAATATTCCCCAAGATAGGGTGAGATTCATATGCACAAAGGTTTCTCTTACACATGAATGCATGGGAACAACCATGTGCATTGCCAAAGGAATGCTAGTTAATGTCCGCGAGGATGACATAATTGAAGGTGAAACACTAGGTGAAATGGAATTTGGTATTTTTTTGGAAGGGATAGATGGAAATTGTGAAATATGCAGAATTGGGGATAAGTCTATACATTGTTTGGTTAGATGGCCAATAAATAAGTTGGTGGACAACAAAGGTGTGATATTAAGGGTGAAGGAAAAGTTTAAGGAGCCACCTAAGGAAATGGTGATATGGGATGTTATAGAGGATACAAATCCCTTAAACAAATGGGATGGGTATCTTTGTAATGAAAAGATAGAAACTCAATTGATATGCATGTAATGAGGCCATATAAAAGGATTAAATGAGTTATGGGTACAACAAAAATTGCAAAATGTCAACCAAAAATAGATGGAGAGAGAAATTAGTTTGTAGCGTGGTAAGTTGTAGGTGCTGCTGTGCATGTGGATAGGAAGGCCATTGCGGTGTTACTATTTTTTGGTTATTTAACCTAATATTAGATGAATATTTTACCATGTAAGACCAATTTTACCCTAAATAAATTGTCTTCATATGTAAATCTTAATAAAACATTTATTAGGTTGTTTATGGTCTAAACGGGAAACCCCTAAAGAGAAATATTAAATAAACCTATATTTGTTTGATTTTGATAGAATAATTAATTAAACTAACCATTTTAAATTATTATTCACAGTCATGTTTAACCAAAAACAAAGAAATTAATTAAATAAATCCTTATTTATCTTATTATTTTCTAGGAATAATTTTTTAAATCTTATTTAAATAATATTCCTTGTTAAATATGACTAAATCACCCATAAATAATTAAATAAATCATTATTTATTTGATTATCCTTCAACCACTTCCTTTAAATGATAAATAAATCATTTATTTATTTATTATTCACAAATAAAGGGATTTGACCCAAGTCAAATACTTTTTCCCTCCAACAAATATAATAAAATATTCCATAAAAGGTGGATCTAGATTTGGTTAATGTTATTTTAATCATGCACCAAGATCTAGAATGACCCAATATTTTGTTATAAATAGGAGGGTTTTTCTTACCATTCTTCACCTTTTGTTGCCTATTAGATCACTCTGGATCTAAACTCTTGGTCTGACTTTGAGCCATTATCATTGTCATATTTTCCATTATTCGCTGTGTGAGCTCCCTTTGAGTTCTATCTTTGTCTGGGTTTTCTACACCAACAAGAGAGAGAAATGCTAGATCTGAAGTGTTGAGGACTTCCAAGAACCCATCCCATTGAGGAGAATTGGAAACTCCTCCTTGTTTTCCTCCCAGGTGCCCTTAATACAAAAAATTCTTTCAAAAATATTGTTCTTGTCTTGTCTATTGGATATATGGAGCAAAACCTTGTTTTTACTGCTTAATGTATATTTATGCATAGATCTGGTTTTTGCAGCACTTGTCTTGATCAACTAACTGCAGATCTGAAGATATTGGTAGCCATATTTGATGTTAGGGCTATTAGTTATGCGTAGCGAAAGTGGTCTTTTTTCGTACACTTCGACAAAAGATTCATACTAACAACTGGCGACTCCACAGGGGTTTTTAATTACGACCGCTGTCGTTTTTCATATTCCTGCATATCCAGCTACTTCAGACCCTAGGGTTTCTTTTCAGCTTTTTGTTTTATTTTTCACCTATAAAACCCTAAAACATTAAAATTTCTAACTTCCGCGTGTTTCTGGCTCTATTGCGCAGGTGACAGATATCAGCCGCAACTGAGACGGCAACTTTTTCGGAAATCTGCCGCCGGGACACCCGAAGCTTCAGGTCGCACTTTTCAGCCCAGAAACTACGACTTGGACCCCAGGTCGCACTTTTCAGCCTAGTATCTGCGACCTGCACAGAAAACAGGTCAGAACCTGCGACCTACCAGTTTTTCTGCAATTTTTCTGCAATTTTTCTGAAGCTTCTGTCAGGGTTTTCCAGCCTCTGTCTCAGCCCATTTCGACCTATTTCTGATCTGTTTTGCTCATCTAAGTGGGAACATAGCACCCTAGGGCTTCAGTACCCTCCACTTTTGGTGGAAGAGTTTTTGCTGTTTCAGGTGTCTGATTTTCCAGAGTTTCAGCCTTCCCTTTTCCAGATATGATACCTCCTTTTCAGATCCCGTTAAATCAACTCTTCTCCCTTTCAAATCGCCTCCTATAGTTTTGTTTAGACTTGCCTTTAGGGCCTCCTTCTTGTCCCTTCTGCCTTTAGCTGATTTCCTCCCTTTTTTACAGCCACCTTGCCTCTGCCTCTTGGCTGTGTTCTGCACCTCTTTTCAGCAGTTTTTCCCTTTAGATCCCTGTCCCTCTTGACCTTCGATCTATTGGCATCTTTTTAGTGTGTTTTGACTAGATTTCTTCCCTCTTTTAGCTTAGTTTTGAGAGAACCGCCTTCTTGGGTTAGATTGATGAACTAGTAGCTGTTAATTTTCTGTTATTTCAGCATTATCTACTGTTTTTTACAACATTATTTTCAGTTACGCAACACACTTTTTCTCTTGCTCTCAAAACGAAAAGGGTTTAAACATTAAAATTAACGCACGCCACACACTCACCCTAAGCGAAGAAGAGCCTGGTTTGCACCGCCAAGCAAAGAATTTAAAATCAATTGACACTGCACCTAACTGCCCTTGTTTCGACATTGTAATCTCTTGATTTTTCACCTCCCTGCCTTTGTTGATCGATCTTCTTCCCCTTGTGCCGTGTTTGTGTTATCACTGTTGTGCCCCCAAGGTGCACATCCCGGAGACTTCTTGGTCTTCACCCTCAGTTTCCGGTCGGTCGACCTACTCCTTCCTGTCGTCGACGAATTAGTCCTCCTCCGAGTCCGCACTCTGACTCCTCTTCTGATTCATTTGGTTCTCCTTTTACTTCTGGTTCTCCCCCTGTCACCTTCACTATGTCTGGTCCAGGGCCTAACACTAGCGGTAATCCCGGCCCTAATGTCGGGACTACTACTAGCGGAACCGCCACAGGAACTACCTCGGCTGCACCTTTGCTCCCATACATCGCAGGCCTCAGCCTCCCCGATTTCAATCAGTTGATCAATGACCCTATCCACCACGATGTTGGTTGGCCTGCTATGCCAACCAAGCTCCCCTCCGACATCCCTAAGTTCGAAGGCCTTGGTGGAGAAGATCCAACTAACCATGTCCGATCTTTCCACATGTGGTGTTCCTCCAATTCCATTACCAATGATTCCATCCATCTTCGGTTGTTCCAACGCACGCTTACGGGCAAAGCTTCTAAATGGTATGTTGACCAGGCCACCTCTTCCCATACTACCTTTGCGACCATTGCCCAAGCCTTTTTATCTTATTTCCAGCTCCCTCTCTGATACGATACTGGTACATAGCTTTTGACTTCTTTCAAGCAAGCCTCTTCGACCCGCCTTTCCACTCATGTCTAGGAATGGCGGAGAAGAAGGAGCTTATGTCGAGCTCCCACCTTCGAAGATCGAATTTATATGGACTGGTTCCTTCACACTCTCTTACCTCCCATTGGCAAAGATGTCGCCTCCCATTTCCCTCAAATCGAAGAAGCCGCCCTCCAAATCGCCTTGAAATATGACCTGATCTATGCTCAGTTTGGTTACGTTTATACCGTCCTTCCTGACCTTCCCAGGCCTGGTGGCGCAAATGCCCCGGGGGCATCTCATTCCGCCAACGGTATCGTTGGAGCCCTTTCACATCCGTATGCTCAACCTCCTATGGGCTATGGTCTCCCTCCAGGAGGGGCCAACACCTCTAGCACTTTTCCCCCTCCAGGTAGCATGTATCCAGGATACAGCATGCCTCATCCTTTTGCCCAACCTCCTGCTTACCTCAATGTTGCCCAACCTAACCATTATCCTTATCCGCAGCCTGGTGCGCTAGCTCCTCCAACATATGTGCTTCCACCTCCCTTGCCTTCTCCACCCTCGCAACAACACCTACAGCCCCCTCCAGGGCAAGTATTTGCACAGCAGGGCGCGACTAATCCCCCTTCTTCTCAAAGAAGGTGGAGAGGCAATCCAAATCAATCTGCCCCTGGTACTCATGGACCCAATCCTCAAGGTACTGACCCTAACACTGCTAACCAGCAACAGGGCACTCAGCCCAAGCCGGACAGGCCTATTCGCACAAATAAGCCTTGTTCGTGTTGCGGTGTTTACGGTCATTACACCCACGATTGTCCCCTCTTACCACAGATGTGGCAGATGTGGGAGTCTCAAGCCACATTGCGAGGACAACATGCCTCCCCTCATGCTCCCCCTAACATGGTCACTACTCAACCAGTTGTGTTCACTGATCCTTTCCCCCAGCAAGGATTTGTGGCTGTCCAACCACCTGACGGACAGGTCGCCACTCAACCTTCCCCTTCTGGTTCCTCTGATTACCAGATCCTCATGATGAACTCTGATCCATCCCCAGCTGTCGACCTTCACCTTCAAACTCGGTCTCGCCAGTACCCCAAGCCTTCCGCTCAGTCTGCCCCCGAGTCCCCTTCTTTAGGTTCTACAGAGCCTCTTTCGACATCCAATGGTCCCTTACATATCCCTCAACCCAAAGTTGAGGTTCATACCAAGATTCCTAAGGGACCATTACGCCGAAATGTTGCTCCTGGTCGAGCTGCTCATTCGTATAGCATAGTAGATGATTTGGCGCAGTCTCCTGCTACCATTTCCACATTGGAACTCCTCCAGTCGTGCCCTTCCCAAAAGAAGGCTCTGCTATCTGCCATGGGCGCTGTAGATCCTGCTGATGACCAAATGATTGTTTTCGACGCTCATCAATCAGAACATCCTCCTTCCGGCCTGCCGTTCAAACTTGTCAAACCGAACGCACCGCCAGAGCATCAATAGGCATCTGACCAGGTAGATGTCCCGTTTTCCGGCTTGAAGCAACTCGGATCTCCTGTTTTGGCCCCTTCCACGATCACCCTTCGAGCGTGGGACGACCACGCCTCCCAGCCTATTGGCCTCTTCCGTAATTGTCCTATCACTCTGTGGGCAAGACTGTTTGCGTTGACGTCGAAGTCATTGACGCCCCTCTAGATTACAACATTCTCTTGGGGCGAAGCTACACCTATGCCATGTCTGCTGTCCCATCCGCGATTTTTCGCAAGATGTCGTTTCCTCACAATGGAAAGATAGTCACCATCGACCAGTTGACCTATCATGAGCCAAAGTCTCAGACCTCCCCTGAGACGACCATCTCTTCTGTACCCAATAAGCAAACCGTCGATTCCTTGACCAGTGTCTCTCCCAGCGTCTATAAAGACTCCTCTTTGCTTGGAACTTTTCCTGGTCTCCCTCCTCCTATCTCTGATCCCAACTTTTCGAATGTTTGCATGATGCAATCATCTCAGGCATCCCTTACGCAGCCCGCTGCGGCTAGTTAGCAACCTCAACCTCAACCTCGACCACCGCAACCCGCTCCTAGCCATTCATCTCAGCCAGCCGAACCTCCTCCTTCTGGCCCCTCTTCTATAGCTGGTATCCATGAGCCCCTCTATCCTTCTGGATCGGTTCCTCCAGGCCTTAACCACCTCGGCGCCGTTCTGCCCGGCCATTACCCCTCCGGTCAGATACTGTTCTTCATTCCCCCCCCTGGCATGTACTCAGTACTTGTTATGCCTACCCTCTCTCTCCCCAACTTGACCCTGGGTATACCTATCTAGTACCTTGACCCTCCAACCACTACCCCACCCGGTCACCCCAAACCCTACCTTGCTTTGACCTCGGTTCAACCGGTCCCCCTCACTTCTCCCGCTACCACGGTGCCTCACACACCTCCGCCAGCACCATCTCCTATTGCGACGGTATCACGAAAAGGGGGCAACGCTGACACCAAAGCCAACAAGGACCAAACCGCCCCGACAAACCCTACCCCTCCTCGACCGCCAAAGCGTGCTATCCAGTGCGCTTTGTGCGATATTGTCGGTCACGCCAGCCATACGTGTCCTGAATTGCCACATCTCAAGGCCTTGGTCAACGAGACGTTTTCGGAATCTGGTCTCCTTGAAGTCTATGTCACTATCCCTGATTCTATCCCGAAACTCAAAACCTTGCGCACAAATCACCCTTGTGCTTTGTGCGATTTCCATGGCCATTACACCCACCTTTGTCCCCGCCTTGACGAGTATTGTTCCTCCTTAGCCACGTACTGCCAATTCAAGGCTACACATGACACGATACCTTCTCACTTGTTTGCGAGTTCTACCCTGGGGGGGCCCAGAGGATCTTCCTACTCCCATCCACATTCCCCCTCCAGCTGTTGAAACAACAGAGCCTTTGTCCACCATCTTTTACCTATCGTCATCCTTGAGAGATGATTCGCCTAACCTCCTACCTGCGGACACTCTCGGCTCCACCTCGATAGACCTCAGATCTGCCAACGTTGCCCATATCAGCCCTTTTTCACAAGATGACCAGTCAGGTATTGCTACATCATCGGGTGAACCCCCTTCCTCCAGTCTTCCCATCTTCCAGTCAGATGAAGACATTATGGAAGCCATGACCCACCCTGACTTTCCCTGGGATGATATGCACCATCGTGCATACTTCCTCCCACAACAGTCCCATGACCAATATGCTGTGGAAACCAAAGACTTCATCCCCCATGCAGTCGACTGGTTCAAAAATCCCATCCCTGCACCCGATGCTTTCGAAGAAGGAAACATGGCCAATATCGCTCCTACCATTAAAATTGACATTTCGGTCAAACCGGGAATCGAAGAATATGTCACTTTGGGCGCCCAATGCACCCCGGAAGAAATTGAAGCTTACACTAAGCTTTTCAAATAATTCCGCGATGTTTTCGCTTGGTCCTACTCTAAAATGCCCGGACTCGATCCCGCCATCGTCGAACATCATATCAACACATGGCCTGATGCCAACCCAGTCTGTCAAAAGTTGAGACCCATTAATCCTTCTAGACGTGATGCCATCAAAGCCGAAATCGATAAGCTCAAGCAGGCTAGTTTCATTTACCCCATTGAATACACCACTTGGGTGTCCAACCCAGTTCCCGTCCTCAAGAAACAAGGCACCATCCGTGTTTGCACGGACTTTCGCGACTTGAACAAAGCTTGTCCCAAAGACAACTTCCCCACACCGTTCATTGACCAAATCATTGACGAATGTGCGGGGCATGAGGTTCTATCATTTATGGATGGTTTCTCTGGATACAACCAAATCGTTATCCGTCCTGCTGATCAACTTAAAACCGCGTTCATCAGTCTGTGGGGAACTTTTGCTTACCGGGTCATGCCTTTCGGCCTTAAAAACACCGGCGCCACTTTTCAACGGGCCATGTATTATTGTTTCCATGACTTAGCTCATATTATCCTTGCTTATTTAGACAACCTCACTGCACGTTCTAAACATCGGGCGCAACACCTCCACGATTTTCGCACCGTCTTCCTCTGATGTCGCAAGTATAATATCCGCCTTAACCCGTTGAAATGTGTCTTCTGCGTTCCTGCCCGCCGTCTCCTCAGCTTCATCGTATCCAAAGACGATATCACTCTTGACCCGTTAAAAGTCCAAGCCATTCTTGAACTTCCCATTCCTCATACCTTACGCCAGCTACAGAGCCTCCAAGGCAAAGCTAATTTTCTTCACTGGATTGTTCCTGACTATGCCACCACCGCACATGGGTTCCTTAGAATCCTCCACTCTAACATCCCATTTGTATGGGATACCTATGCTCATGAGTCTTTTGATGCCCTCAAGCAGGCTCTCACATCCGCTCCCTTTATCCGCCCTCCTGACTTTGATAGGGACTTCATCCTGTACATCTCCGCTTCCACCTATTCGGTCGCTGGAGTTCTAATCTAGGAAGATGACAACGGTATCGAGCATGTGATCTATTACGTCAGTAAGAACCTCGTAGGGCCTCCTGTTTCCTACTCGCATGAAGAAAAATTAGCACTGGCTGTCGTGTTCTCAGTCCAAAAACTTCGTCATTATATCCTCACGTGCTCCACCAAGGCTATGACTAATTCCAACCCCATGGCTTTCCTATTAAGTCGTCGCATCCTCACTGGGAAGTACGCCCAATGGGTCGTTATCCTTTAGGAATTCGACCTCGAATTTGTCACACCAAAAAGTAAGAAAGGATTAGCCCTCGCTGAACTCATTTCTGAATTACCTACCGGAATGCAGGACCCTCCAGTTAATGATGATTTTCTTGATGAACACTTATTCGCCATTACTTCGGATGATCCATGGTACGGCGATATTCTTACTTACTTGCGAACCCAAAAGTTCGCCCTCCACCTTGATCGTGAGGCTCACCGACGTATCCGACACCAGGGTCCCCGATACCTTCTTATCGGTGACGACCTCTATCGTCGCGGTATAGATACTGTCCTTCGTCGTTGTCTCACACACGCTGAAGCTGAACAGGTCCTCAATGCCTGCCATAGCGGCGCTTGCGGTGGCCACCTCTTCGGTTTTGATACTGCCCAGAAAGTCATGCGCGCTGGGTATTTTTGGCCTTCCCTCTTCAGTGATTGCATTGAGGCAGTCAAACAATGTCCCAATTGCCAGCATTTTGCCCCTAAGGCACGAGCTCCCCCAGCTCCCCTCCATCCTGTCGTCACAACTAGTCCCTTTTGTAAATGGGCCATCGACTTTATGGAGTGTCGACCTCCATCTGCTGGTAACCATAAGTATATCATTGTGGCGGTTGACTATTTCACCAAATGGGCCAAGGCTATGCCCACATTTAACAATACGGTTTAACAATACGGCTGCTACTGCCGCCCTCTTTTTCTTTAACCACGTTATCGTTAGATTCGAAGTTCCGAAACAACTGGTCTCTGACCATGGCCGACATTTTGAAGATGAGATATGGCGTGAGCTATCCTCATTGTTGGGTTTTGAGCACCAATATTCCTCCTTCTATTACCCCTAAGGTAATGGCCAAGTTGAAGCAGTCAACAAAATCCTCAAGACCATGCTTCAACGAACGGTGAATAAGCACAAAACCAACTGGCATCTTATGCTCTTCCCTGCTTTGTGGGCCTATCGAACTTCTGTTAAAACCGCCACCGGGTTTACTCCTTTCCATCTCGTTTTTGGAGAGGAGGTACTCTTACCGATCGAGTGTGAAATCCCTTCCCTTCATCTGGCCGTTGAACTTCTCCTTGATACCCAACCTCTAGAACAACGACTTATCATGCTTGAGCGCGCCTCCAAAGACCATCGTGTTGCATTACAAACCATGGAAGCGGCCAAGAAACGCACCAAAGCTCAGTATGACAGAAAAGTCCAGCCTCGTACTTTTCACGAAGGCGACCTTGTTCTAGTATATGACCAGGCCCATGACGTCCTCGGTCACGGGAAGTTCGACTCATTATGGCTAGACCCTTACGTCATCAGTAAGGATCTTGGGAAGGGGGCATACCTCTTAGAGGACTTCGAAGGCAATCCTCTTCCTATTCCTCGCAATGCACTCTATCTTAAGAAATATTACCCTTAGCATTTCCCTTCTGAAATGCACGTTTTATTTTCTGTTAGATAGCCAACATATTTTTGTTTTCATACTTTGATACTTCGCCAGGACCTACTTTGTCCAAGAAGGATCACTTCACCTCTCCTCAAAATCGCATCTCCTCACTTGCAACACTTATACTTGGAGCACCACTTTTCCTCCATACTTGTCTTTGTTCGTGTCGATTTTCGTCATGAGATACCATCTAGTACTCATGTTTTCATGGTCCCCCACGAGACCTTTACTGTGTGGCAGCACCATCGAGTCGCCCTTGTTTAGAGCATCCAAGTTGAGTCATCATCGCATTCATGGTGTCTATCTCGAGTCCCATTGTACCCCGCTATAGTCCTCCATCATTCCTTGCTTGGTTTCTCTCTTGTGTCGCACATTATGGCCTTTAGTCCCACTGTCCCCTATCCCTTATGATATTGTGTCAGTCGCTGTTATGTCATTCATGCCCTTTATGCTCTAGCAAGGGAAGTCGTCCATTCGCTACTCCATCCCCTCCATTCCATCATCATCATTGGTATAGTCTGTCCGTCGCTCTACTATTTTCTCTCGTGCCTTAGTTGAGGATCTCTCATTACTTCACCTATGGTGGACCTCCTTCTGTCGACATCAGCTCCTTCATTCCAGAAGGAAAGTCTATAGGGCGGTGTACCTTGGTTCCAGCTTCCACTCTTGTTCGGTGCCTCGGAGCAGGCAAAGGGATCTCTCATTTCCCTTTGACTTGATTGTTTCTCCACTCCAGCTCCTTTCAACATGATCGAGATCCGTATACTTGATGGTTCAGTGATGCAGCAACAGCGCTTGGTGATTCCCGGGTGTGTGTGAGATGTCTCAGCCCTCATGAGGGGGTGGCCCTGCAGGTAGCCCCCCACATTCTCGGATGACCTCTTCATTGCAGCCTTCGATGCAGCTCCATATATTTGATGATGTCGGCCTTAGCTGCTTGCAGCTCCTCTTTGATTTGCATGTATTAGTCAGATTTTGTGAGCCGTTCCCCGCTTATAGGGGGCATTTGGGTTGTATTTGTATCTCATGTACTCAGATATTATTGTATAAGTCCTGACTGTTATCCCAGGCACAACATGTATGTGGGATCCCTCATTGTATTTTTATTTGGCTCATGTTTATGCCCACTGTACTTTATGGTTCGGTCCCTTGTTTACTGGACACACTATTCTTTTGTACTTTGTCTCGGCGGGCATAGGTATGCCTCCCCCGCCGCCTTTCGCACAGGTACCCTCTCATAAAAAGAGACTTGTTGCACCTGCAAGTCTCGTCTCCTCAGGGTCTAGTTCTTCAGCACATTATTCTACCTCACATTTCTCTCCGAATTTTCCTTGATGTCTCGTGAGGTCTGTTCATAAACGTACTTTGTCATACGATTTGCTCCTAACACTCGCACGGGGGGGGTTTGTTACACCATTTTTTGGTCATCTAACCTATTATCATTAGATGCAACTTAAAAATTATTATGATCAATTTAATTTTAAGAAATGGCTAATATAAACAACGTATTAAAACATTGTTGATGAAGTGTTTATATTCAACATGAAAATCCTATATTATCAAAACAAAACCATAGTTTAGGTTTGATTTTTAAAACAAAAAAGAATAAATTGTTCAAATGTCAATTTATCATTATTCTGTCATATGGAACTCCAAAAACAAATAAATTAATTAGATAAATCCTTATTTATCTTATTATTTTCTAGGAATAATTGTTTAAATCTTATTTAAATAATATTCCTTGTTAAATATGACTAAATCACCCATAAATAATTAAATAAATCATTATTTATTTGATTATCCTTCAACCACTTCCTTAAAATGATAAATAAATCATTTAATTATTTATTATTCACAAATAAAGGGATTTGACCCAAGTCAAATACTTTTTCCCTCCAACAAATATAATAAAATATTCCATAAAAGGTGGATCTAGATTTGGTTAATGTTATTTTAATCATACACCAAGATCTAGAATGACCCAATATTTTGTTATAAATAAGAGGGTTTTTCCTACCATTTTTCACCTTTTGTTGCCTATTAGATCACTCTGGATCTAAACTCTTGGTCTGACTTTGAGCCATTATCATTGTCATATTTTCCATTATTTGCTGTGTGAGCTCCCTTTGAATTCTATCTTTGTCTGGGTTTTCTACACCAACAAGAGAGAGAAATGCTAGATCTGAAGTGTTGAGGACTTCCAAGAACCCATCCCATTGAGGAGAATTGGAAACTCCTTCTTGTTTTCCTCCCAGGTGCCCTTAATACAAAAATTCTTTCAAAAATATTGTTCTTGTCTTGTCTATTGGATATATGGAGCAAAACCTTGTTTTTACTGCTTAATGTCTTTTTATGCATAGATCTGGTTTTTGCAGCACTTGTCTTGATCAACTAACTACAGATCTGAAGATGTTGGCAGCCATATTTGATGTTAGGGCTATTAGTTATGCGTAGCTAAAGTGGTCTTTTTTCGTACACTTCGACAAAAGATTCATACTAACAGCAGGTTCTAGAAGGGGTATGAGACAAATCAATAAAAAAAGTATTAGGGAATTTGTCTTGAATTCACTCATGTCAAACATAGTCATGTCAAGGAGCCATGGCCATGGCCTACCACCTATTGCTAGAAATGTAAAGGACACGAGATTTATTGGGAATATTATTTGTAAGAAAGCATGGTATAAGATACATAAGATTCATCAAAGCACATTTTATAACTACCATCATTATTTCCAACATGGATAGATCAAAGCTATACATGGTAACACCAACACATGCAAAGCATGAGCACACATTGTGGTAGCCATAGAAATATTGCACAAAATTGTGATGGAAAATTCAAAATTTTCACCCAACCAAACACGTCAAGTTGAAGAAGATGGAACATCTGCTCCTTTAAGATTGGTTTTTTTGACTTACACACAAAATTATTGGTTAAAAGAAATCATTGAGGCTCTTCAAAAGCTCAATTACCCATCAATATCATAGTCAACAATGAGCAAGATCTGGAATACTAAGTTTCGAGATGTGGCATTTTCAAAGAACACCAACTTCAGTAAATGCGGTGAATGTATTGTGTTGAAAGCACATATGAAGTCAACGACTACAAAAGATGTAGAAGAAAAGGCACGAGGTAGGGTGAACAAACATGAAAAGATTTTTATGTGTGGAAGATATTGCTACTATGCCCATAGAATTATGTCTGAGCGGTTTCTGAAGGAGTATTTGAGCATTATCCATGATAAAATGAATAAAACAAAGACTTCAATTCCAAGGCTATGTGTCAAATCACAACCTATTGCAGGAACAAATTTAGGTTCTCATTGACAGGTATGTTAATAGATGGGCATAAGATAGGAGTTTTTGGTCATTTCTCCCTACCATTTGTACATATAAGATCACAATTTACTATCACATCCCTTGAAAAGTGCTTAAGGGACCTTGAAGACCCACCAATTGATATGTATGGCGATCTACTTTATGAGAGTGGGAATTCAAGAAACCCACTTACAAATGCATTACTTAACACCTCTATTTACTCAAAATGTCAAGTGTACAAGGATGATTTTATATTTCATGGAAGATCAAAAAATCAAAGTGTTGATTTTAAACCTCTTCCTCCACATTTGTTGTTACGGGTGGACAATGTAGCAAGTGATACTAGGAATCACTATCTTTTCATGTTTCTATCACTTTTAACTGCACTTGGTGTCTTCATCACTATTGAGGTTGGATTCTTGCCTGTGGGGCACACCCATGAAGACATATATGGAACCTACAAAAGAATGGCTTCCAACCTAAAAAGTAAAGATATATATTCTTTACTTGAAATGATGAATACATATCACATACTTGAGGAAAATTGAGTGTTTCTACCTAGACTTATTGCCGAGGTCTATGACTTCAAAATTTTCCTTAATGGATACATCAAGGAGAGAAGAAATTCACTAGTTGGACATTTAAATATTCAATACTTCCAATTTCTTGTACCCAATGATATTTCAATACTAAGGTACCAAGAATCCATTAGAGATATTTAGTAGCTGGAATCAATTGAGTTGTGGAATATGGATGTTGAAGGTCGACCTATAAATTCCCATAGGGAACCCATCTTTCTTAGCTTCCAAAAAGAATGATGCCTATTTAAAAGAACTAAAGGAAGGGATAACATCATACATAAAAATGTGAAAGACACTATCGGGAATGAGGATTCACCAATTGTTATAGAGGAATGGAAAAATAAAGTAGTGTATTGGGAATAGTTCTTGATACATCAGTCGGAATCTATGATGATCATAAAATAATAGATGGAAGTGATTAATCTTCTGAGGATTTCTGGCCCAAGACAAGGTACATTGTTGATGTTGATCGTAATGCACTCCATGTAATCTCAAGTATTGTGGATGGAGCTTTCGATAATACAATAGATGAACCAGTATATGTTGGACCCAAATGCAACAAGCCAAAGGCAACATTCAATCCAATGATTGACGTTGAGAAAGGAAAGATGTTGCTAGTTAGATCAGGAAATGAGGATGCACGAGAGATGATTTGGATGGAAAAATCCATCTCAGATATCTTTAGTGATAGAAAAAATGGAACGCAGGCTCTAAGGAGAGCTGGTCTCTCTTTTCCTAGTCTTTTTCGTTAACCAAGGGAGTCTTCATGGTTCTCTTTTTATATGGTTACCTTCATTATGGGAGTCTTATTTATACTTCAATTTATTTTCATTAATCAATTCGTGGAATTGATTAAATGAAATACCACAGTTTATTATTATGTAACTCTCGAATAATTTGACCCCTGTTTCTTTTGTATAGTGCCGAGACTATATCTCGCTTTAATATGGTCCTTGGCCTTTGTAACAAGGCACTTTAATCATATTTGAAACCTCGTCCTTGCATATCATATCCAAGGGTTAATAATCCGACTTTGCCCCTTTTTAATTAACTCTCTAAGGTTTAACACTGAATAAAATAAAACATATTCATGCCCCCGACCTTATCACTAACACTACAACAATGGTTCGATGCCTTTAACCAAGCACGCTAGCATTTATAACATTAATACGACACTTTATAACATATTGCATTCAAGGGCCCCACACATCGGAACTCATAAAATGAGCGGGTTTCAAATAAATCAATGGACCATACCTTCCGTTATCACCCGTGCAACTATTTGCGCGATTGTCGTCAGATCCCTTGGGCTCCAGATCGAACGCTCCACATCAATATCCCATTAATTTGCCCATCAGACCTTAACGCGTAAATAAAACGCGATGGGGGTGGTATTACTCCAGTGACGTGGCGCCATTACATTAGATCTCGTTTTTTTGGGGTTGTTTTGCCTCCGGTGAAAAGTGGCGCGATGAGAGATGTTTTGGTTTCACAAAAACCCTCCGGGACTGGAACAGTAACTAACTGGATTCTAATTGTGGTTTAACAAATTCCTCCAACCTATTCGCCGCGTTAACTCTGGGATTGTCTCACACTATTGCTCCACTTTAACAAAACGCTGTTATATGATCAAATGGAAAGTGGTTACGCTTTCGACAACGCTTCTCTTTTCTTTGGGCAAACAGAGTGAACAATGGTTTCGATCAGAATCTATAAAACCTCACACAGGTTTTACAGATTCAATTCAGGCCCCTAGAGCATAAGCTCATAACTAGACAGAGAACTAAGGAGATTAACACAACGACTGTTCTTCTTCCAATTACACACAGAGTTCTCTATTCAAAAGAGAAATTCTTCGGAGAATGTCAATAACACACAGACAGATAGAAAAAAAGCCAGAATTTCGTTCGAAAAAGAACAATGCTTCTCAAATTATTAACTCACTGCCAAAATCCCCCCCTTTCAAAGTATCTGAGGGTTACAATTTATAATTCATTACATGTCTCTTCGGTTCCTCCTGGAGGACCGTTTTATTCTCAACAAAAAGCTTTATTACATAATATTCAAACAACAGAAACTGAACAGATGGACACAAACCAAAACCATTTGTCTTCTACAGTTACTGACTGACCCTAACTGTTCTAAATGCAACAAACAACTAAGGTATTAACACCTTGCTGTTACAATTTTGAATAATTTCGAACCCTTCTAGCCACAACATGTGGACAATCCTTCTACATTGTTGGCTAGTGTCTAATGCCCCTGCTTCAGACTCCTGAGGGAAATTTTCATGGACTCCTGTCCATGAGCTCTTTCACAGAACTGCTTATCTTTTGCAACATCACCTCAGTCATCCAAGTGGCATCTTCATCTGGTTGGTCCTTCCACTTGATTAGATACTGGAAATACTCTTGTCCTCTAGTCTTCTTGAACACTCTCTTGTCCAATATCTTCTCTGGTTGTAATGGATGTGCTGGAGGTAACTACTTTTCCCATTAAATCTGCTCTTTTTCGGCTGGTCCTTCTTCTGCACCATCATCTTCATACCTGTACAAGTCTGCAACATTAAATATGGGAGATATTCCAACATTAGGAGGCAATTCAATCTCATAAGCATTAGCAGAAAACTTTCTAAGTATCTTGCATGGCCCAATATTTTTTAACTTCAATTTGTTATATTGCTTCTTGGGGAATCTTTCCTTCCTCAAATGTGCCAAAAACAAATCTCCAACTTCGAAATGGACTTCTCTTCTGCTCAAGTCTGCTCGACCCTTATATTTGATATTGCTGCCTTGTAACTGTTGTTTCACTTGCTCATGTATGGCTCAGATCTCCGAGGCAAATTCTTCACCATCTGCACTCCTCAACTCTGACTTTCCCAAGTTTCTTAGCTCTGATATTCCTCTGGGGTGCATTCCATAAACAATATGGAATGGGCTCTGCCCTGTGCTTCTGTTTGGTGAATCATTGTATGCATATTCTGCCTGGGGCAAAATATGATCCCATTGATTTGGATGCTCTCCTACAAGACTTCTCAATAAATTTCCCAGACTTCTATTTACTACCTCAGTTTGTCCATCAGTTTGAGGATGATAAGCTGAGCTGAAACTCAGTTTAGTACCAAGTTTCTTCCACAATGTCCTCCAAAAATGGCCAACAAATCTAGTATCTCTATCTGAAACAATACTCTTAGGCAACCCATGCAATCTAACAACTTCTTTGAAAAACAAGTTAGCAACATGGGTGGCATCACTAGTTTTATAACATGGGATAAAATGTGCCATTTTGGAAAATCTGTCAACTACAACAAAGATTGCATCATTCCCTCTCTGAGTCTTGGGCAATCCTAAAACAAAATCCATAATCACCATGTCCCAAGGCCTGTCTGGAATAGGCAATGGAATGTACAATCTTGCATTCTGGCTCCTCCCTTTGGCATATTGACAATTTTTGAAATTATTCACAAACTTTTCCACCTCTGTTCTCATCTTGGGCCAATAATAAAAGTGACTCGGCTGCTCATAAGTTTTATCAGTACCAAAGTGTCCAGCAAGTCCACCACTATGCTTCTCCTTGATCAAATTCTCCCTCATGGAACATTTTGGTAAACACAATTGGTTTCTTCTGAACAATAAGTCCTCCTGCAGGAAATAATCCAGGCACTGGCTTCTATCTGTTAGAACAGGGTTACAGCATGCTTCAAATGCTTCCTTAAAATCTGAATCTGTTTTATACATCTCTTTGAGAAAATAAAATCCTACAACTTCAAATTTGTTTTCTTGAACAAGCATGTTTCTCTTACTCAAAGCATCAACTACTTTATTTGCTTGGCCACTTATATGCTTCAAAAACAAATTAAAACTCTAGAGATATTCAACCCACTTGGCATGCTTATGATTTAATTTAGGCTGTTGTACAATGTACTGCAAGGCATGATTATCAGAGTATAATACAAATTCTTTAGAAATTAAGTAATGCCTCCACTTCTTCAATGCCTGCACAATCGCATAAAATTCCTTCTCATAAGAGGAATAATTTCTTCTGGTGTCATTTAGCATCTCACTGAAGTATGATACAGGCCTATCATCTTGATTCAACACAGATCCAATGGCTTCTCCACTGGCATCACACTTCACTTGAAATGGTTTAGTAAAATCAGGCAAAACTAAAATAGGCTTTTCAGTCATTTTCTGCTTCAAAAGCTTAAAATTCCTTTCTGCTTCAGCAGTCCATTTGAGTGGCTGTTTGTTCTTTTTTATTGTCTCAATGATGGGTGCATTAATCTTGCTGAAATTTCTTATGAATTTTCTGTTAAAACTGGCAAGTCCATGGAAACTTCTTACCTCAAAAACATTTATTGGTGAAGGCGACTCCACATTTGCCTTAACCTTTTCTGGGTCCATCTTCAATCCTTCAACAGAAACAACAAAACCCAAATACACCAACTCATCTTTCATGAATGAACATTTCTTTAAGTTTATCAGCACCTTCTCTTGGTGTAACTTCTGCAAGACATAATTAAGATGCCTTAAATTCTCTTCTTTTGTTTTGCTGAAAACTAATATGTCATCCAGATACACTATCACAAATTTACCAATAAATTATTTTAACACTTCATTCATAAGTCTCATAAAAGTACTAGGTGCATTTGAAAACCCAAAAGGCATCACCAACCATTCATACAGTCCTTCATTTGTTTTAAAGACAGTTTTCCATTTATCACCCTCCTTTATTCTAATCTGATGATATCCACTTTTTAAATCCAATTTTGAAAAATATTTTGCACCACTCAAACAGTCCATTAAATCTTCAACTCTAGGCAAAGGGATTTTGTACCTGATTTTTATCTTGTTGATGGCTTTGGAATCAATACACATTCTCCAACTTCCATCTTTCTTTGGGCTCAACATTGCTGGTACTGCACATGGACTCAAACTCTCTCTGATCAGACCCTTGTCCACTAATTCCTGCACTTGTTTCCTGATTTCTTCATTATCTTTGGGAGTCATTTTGTAGGCTGCTTTATTTGGCAAATTTGAACCTGGGAAAAATCTATTTGATGGCTGATCTTTCTCATAGGTTGCAGCTCATCAGGAAAATCATCCACAACAATGTCACAATAACTGTCTAGCATCTCTTGGATTTCTATTGGCAAATCAGAAATATTTGTAGAAGTAAGCACTACTTTAGGTTTGCAGACTAAAGCAAAACTTACCTCTTCTTCTTCAATCTGTTGTAGATACTCTTTCCCACTCAGCAACAAGGTCCTTGGATCAACCTCTGTGTTTTATGGTTCTCCTTCCTCCATAGGTATCAATGTGTGATGTACTCCATCCTTGAAGAACTTGTAAGTGTTCTTCTTACCATCATGCACTGCTGCTCTGTCATACTGCCAAGGTCTACCCAGCAGTATGTGACACACATCCATGGGCATCACATCACACATGACTTTGTCCTTGTAGTTTCCCATTTGCAACTCTATCTCACACTGCTCCTTTACAATCAGCTGGTATCCTTTATGCAACGATGACACCTTGTAGGGTGTAGGATGTTCCCTTGTCTTTAGCTTTAATTTCTCTATCACCTCTATAGAGACCAAATTGTTTGTGCTGCCACTATCAATGACCAACTGACAACATTTCCCTTGGACTTTGCATACACTTCTGAACAAAGTCTTCCTCTGGGCTGGCTCAACAACTTCTTTTGCTTGCTTCAACAAAACCTTATTGACCACCAAGGATTCTCCCTTCTCTGGCAGAATTGCCTCTTCAATTTCAGACAGCCTTGTTGCTTCTTCTCCAGCCTGAGCAATAATAGCATTTCTTGGACCAGCACCCATATTCTCTAGGCACTCATAGTGTTTGTGTCCCAATTGGCGACATCTATAACACCTCACTTCTCTTCCTCTGCCTCTGCCTCCTCTTCCTCTATAGGAACCCCTTCTGCCCCTTGCATCACCCTCTGTGGATGCATTCTGATGTGAGCTATTGCTAGCTCCATCTCTAGGTGCTGTAGACCTTCCACTACCACCTTGGCTTCCCTTTTCTCGGAAAGTACCTCTTCCCTTGGCAGACTGCTTTCTCAGGAGTTTTTCTTCAGCCTTCAAGGCCATCTGATAGGCCTCTTCAACTGTCTTAGGAGACAGAAGACCAATCTCATCTTGGATCTCCAACTTGAGACCATTCACATATCTGGCAACCTTCTCTAGTGTGTCCTGGAATTGTCCAGCTCTTATACTTACTTTGTAAAACTCTTCTGTGTATTCTTTCACTGTCAGCAATCTCTGTCTCAGGTTCTGCATTTGTCTAAACAATGTTAGTTGATAATCACTAGGCAAGAACTTACCTTTCAGTTTTGCCACCATTCTGGTCCAACTATTGATTGGCTGTTTACCAGCTCCCCTTCTCTCTGCTTGCACTCCATCCCACCAAAGTGCAGCATGTCCTTTCAGCTTTGTTACTGCAAACTTGACCTTTTTGTCTTCACTCATTTCTTCATAATCAAAGCACTTGTTCATTTCATTAATCCAATCTACCAGCTCTTCTGGATTCAATCCTCCTGCAAAACTTGACACTTCAAGTTTAGGCTTGACTACAGACCCTAGAACAATTTTAAGGAGCCTCATCTCAGGAGGAATCTCATCATTTTCTCCTGCTTCTTCTGTTTCAGGTTCACTGATGTCTTCAGGATCTCTTGGGTGTCCCAATTCCATTGCATCCAATCTGGCTTAGACCCTCTGCAAGGTCTCTAACACTTCTGCATTAGCAACCAATCTGCCTCTTCTTCTGCCAGCACCTCTGGCAACTCGGACATCCATGTTAAATTCTCTGCAAAAATATCTCAAAAATAGCGTTGATACCACTAATGATAGCAAAAATGGAACGCAGCCTCTAAGGAGAGCTGGTCTCTCTTTTCCCGGTATTTTTCATTAACCAAGGGAGTCTTCACAGTTCTCTTTTTATATGGTTACCTTCATTATGGGAGTCTTCTTTGTACTTCAATTTTATTTCATTAATCAATTCGTGGAATTGATTAAATGAAATACCACAGTTTATTATTATGTAACTCTCGAATAATCTGACCCTTGTTTCTTTTGTATAGCATCGAGACTATATCTCGCTTTAATATGGTCCTTGGCCTTTATAACAAGGCACTTTAATCATATTTGAAACCCCGTCCTTGCATATTATATACAAGGGTTAATAATCCGACTTCGCCCCTTTCTAATTAACTCTCTAAGGTTTAACACAGAATAAAATAAAACATATTCATGCCCTCGACCTTATCACTAACACTACAACAATGGTTTGATCCCTTTAACCAAACACGCCAGCGTTTATAACATTAATACGACACTTTATGACGTATTGCATTCATGAGCCCCACACATTGAAACTCATAAAACGAGCGGGTTTCAAATAAATCAATGGACCATACCTTCCGTTATCACCCGTGCAACTATTTGCGCGATTGCTGTCGGATCCCTTGGGCTCCAGATCGAACACTCCATAGCAATATCGCGTTAATTTTCTTGTCGGACCTTAACGCGTCAATAAAACGTGATGGGGGCAGTATTACTCCAGTGATGTGGCGCCATTACATTGGATCGCGTTTTTTTGGGGTTGTTTTGCCTCCGGCTAAAAGCGACGCTATGAGAGCTGTTTTGGTTTCACAAAACCACTCCGGGACTGGAACAGTAACTAATCGGATTCTAATTGCGGTTTAACAAATTTGTCCAACCTATTCGTCGCGTTAACTCTGGGGTTGTCTCACACTATTGCTCCACTTATAACAAAACACTGTTATATGCTCAAATGGACAGAGGTTACGCTTTCGACAACGCTTCTCTTTTCTTTGGGCAAACATAGTGTACAATGGTTTTTCTTAGAATCTATACAACCTCACACGGGTTTCACACATTCAATTCAAGCGCCTAGAGCATAAGCTCACATCCAGACATAGAACCAAGGAGATTAACACAACGTCTGTTCTTCTTCCAATTACACACAGAGTTCTCAATTCAAAAGAGAAATTCTTCGGAGAATGTCAATAACACACACACAAATAGACCAAAAGCCAGAATTTCGTTTGATAGAGAACAATGCTTCTCAAATTATTAACTCACTGCCAAAATCCCCCCCTTTCAAAGTATGCGGGGGTTAAAATTTATAATTCATTACATGTCTCTTCGGTTCCTCCTGGAGGACCATTTTATTCTTAACAAAAAGCTTAATTACATAATATTTGAACAACATAAACTGAACAGATGGACACAAACCAAAACCATTCGACTTATACAGTCACTGACTGACCCTAACTGTTCTAAATGCAACAGACAACTAAGGTATTGATACCTTGTTGTTACAATTTTGAATAATTTTGAACCCTTCTAGCCACAACATGTGGACAATCCTCCTACATTGCTGGCTAGTGTCTAATGCCCCTGCATCATTTAGGGATAATTAAAGTGAGAATCCTCATGTAATGGTTGATTGGTGGAAGCCTATTTCAGGGAAATACAATGGAAATTTTTTAGAGCAATATTGGATACCAAATCCTGATGACACAGAACTTGGCTCTATTCCAATTAATACCAGAGTGTGGGCATGGATGCCAAAGAAAGAACATTGCAAGAAGACCAAGATAAATAAATATGGTGTAGACGCTGTTCTTGACCTACTTGAGCGAATATCTTAAGATTAGGTTTATATGATTCATGAATGTAATTTTTTTGAAAGATCTATTAATATACATTTTGACACACTTTTCAATATTTGTTGTACATCAAATATTATCTTCATACTAATTTTGGAGAAATTTTATATTATTTAGTATTTCAATGTAATCATGTGGTGATAAAAATGTTCACCATATCAAATATAAATAATCAAATTCAGTAATGCACTTAAAAACAACATCTTCTAAACTTGGTCTATTAAAACAGTAGTGGAGTAGCTAATTAATATTCTATTTAATATAAACCATTTAAACACTTGATGAAAAAATCTCAGACACTTGTAATAATGTTTGAAGTGATATTTCACTTGTAATAATGTTTGAAGTGATATTTCCTTAATTCCTCATTATAATTGATATAAATCAAATTTGTTGTTTTGTTGCACTCTAATTTATAAAAAATTGATTTTGATCATTGAACAACACAACTAGAATTATAAAATATTTCCTCTTATATATATTGTTAAATAAATTTATACTAGGTAAGAGTTTTTTTACAAAATCTACTATTCACAAGTCAAATTTAATACATAAATATAAATATTCATTATAATAGAAATAATGTAAGGAATCTAAGTTTTAGATGAATGTCAATATATTCTTTTCAATATAATATCCTTGAACACTCCAGGAATAAAAACTAAACATTTGTAATAAATAGTTTAGTCAATTTTCTCTTTCCTCTTGTATTTGAAAACAATCAAATTGTATTACTTTGTTACTATTCTAATTCGTGATTGATTTTGATAATTAAAATGATTGGTAATTGGCCTTTCATTCTACAACCTAGTATGAGGGGATATTAAATAAAAAGGCCAGACTCATTCTACAGCCTATAAATAGAAAAATAATATAATACATAAATATAAATATTCATGATAATAGAAATAATGTAAGGAATATAAGTTTTAGATGAATGTCAATATGTTCTTTTCAATATAATATCCTTAAACACTCTAGGAATAAAAACTAAACATTGTAATAAATAGTTTAGTCAATTTTCTCTCCTTCTTGTATTTGAAAAAAATCAAATTGTATTACTTTATTACTATTCTAATTCATGATTTATTTTGATAATTAAAATGATTAGTAATTGAACCGAGAGGCCTTTCATTCTACAACCTAGTATGAGGGGATATTAAATAAAAATTATGTTCTAAATAGAAAAATAATATCTACTATAATTAAAGAAAAAATGAATATGTTGTAAAGTAATTAGAAGTAAAAAAAAAGTGTGAATCAAATGTTTAAATCTTTTACTTTTCAATAGGCTAGGCTCATTCTACAGCCTATAAATAGAAAAATAATATCAGCTATAATTAAAGAAAAAATGAATATGTTGTAAAGTAATTAGAAGTAAAAAAAAGTGTGAATAAGATGTTTAAATATTTTAATTTTCAAAAGGCTAGGCTCATTCTACAGCCTGGTATGAGGGGATGTGTCTCTTTCGTGTCTTATTAAATTAAAAATAAAAAAAATAAAAAAATGTTCTAAATAGAAAAGGGGATGTTTTTGTTTCATGCCCTATTAAATTAAAAATAAAAAAATAAAAAATGTTATAAATAGAAAAATAATACTGGGTATAATTAAAGAAAAATGAATATGTTGTAAAGTAATTAGAAGTATAAAAAAAGTGTGAATCAGATGTTTAAATCTTCTACTTTAAAAAAATATTTCATAATATTTCAACTAGAGATTCAAATAAAAATTTGATAGCTCTAGGCTCATGTTAAATCTGTATTTAAGATGGATCTACGCTAGTATATATTGGACACATTACTATGATAATTTGTCATTAAATATATACTTAATACATATCTTGCATATTAATATATTATTCATTAAGTAAGTCTGAATTAACTTAGTTTTTAACACAAAAGTACAAATAATAAATAATAAATAAATTATGCTACTACATAAATTATACTACTATTCTCATTCAACATTTAGTCCATGGGGTCTTGTTTAAACGATGATAAGGATGAGACAGACCTTTATAGCACTCATCACAAGTTCAATTCCCGATCTTGGTTAAAGGGTGATGAGGGAGGCCCTTATAGCACTCATCACAGGTTCAATTCCCTTCCTAGATCACGGTGATGTATCTAGACATGAACAACATCTTCTAAACTTGGTCTCTTAAAAGAGTAGTGGAGTAGCTAATAGTATTCTATTTATTATAAACCATTTAAACACTTAATGAAAAAAAATTAGGCACTTGTAATAATGTTTGAAGTGATTTTTCCTTAATATTCCTTATTATAATTGAAGTGGTGCCAACGTTGTACTAGTATAATAATTTTGTACTTAACATAGGAAAAGTACTTAGTGTCAATTTAAAATGGTCAATAATAGTAATAAACACAATATTAATATATTGTTAAATAACTTTATACTAGGTAAGATTCTTTTTACCACGGGATGTGTTCCATGCCATTTTAAATTAAAATTTAAAAATAAAAAATATGTTCTAAATAGAAAAATAAAAATTATGTCTAAATAGAAAAATAATATTGGCTATAATTAAAGAAAAAATGAATATGTTGTAAAGCAATTAGAAGTAAAAAAATGTATATAATGATGATGGTGATAATGATGATTATCGTCCACTAAGACCAAATATGGTATATAAGAAGCCATAAAGATATTACTCAAAATTCTTTAGAATTTTATTGTTATGCTAAAAAAACATTAAAAAAAGTGTTTCAAGATCATCATAATTTTGTTTAGTTAAAAGATCAAGAAGGTTGGTAGCCCTACAAATATTTTGAAATTTAAATCCATATGAGTATAAACTTGATGATCTAAGAGGATTTTTCATCTTCAACCATATTACTAGTGTTTCAAAGGTGATAGAATTTTAGATTGTGCCAACCTTGTCTTAGTAATAATTGTAACTTAACACATACATGATATTTACTATATCAGATTATAATTAAATGGGTTAATAATAGTAAAATACACAACATTATTTTCATAAATTTAATAATAGTAACATACAAACAACTATTTTCATAAGATAACCATAACAAACTTAACTTTTAATACAAACCATAAAAAATCTTAAAAGAGATAATGTAAGGAATCCAAGATTAAGATGTGAAAGATTTGCTTTTGCAAGTTTATATAAATTTGTTTTATATAGTTTACCATGATAATTTTTTCACTCAAAATGATGAATATATATATTAAAATAGTAAACTAAGTGATTTTATAATTCCACATTTTGAAAAAACTTAATCTAGTTAAAGTTCTAAAATTCTAGATCAAGTGAATACTTCCAAATTTAATGAAATATGCATTCTAAAGATGAAAATGAGATGTTGACAAAGTGTTTCATGAAATGTGAAATTAATTTTGTTTTGGGAAAATTGTCAAATTATTACACATGCTTATGCTTTACTTGAGACTCAGTCATTTGAAGAGGCATGTTTTGTCGACTTGTGTTTGGTCGATGTGTTTTGACACAAGATGTAAAAGTACATGGCGATGTTCACATGATGTGAAATTTGTTGCTTTGAAGGAGCAAGAGGATATGTCGTCAAGTTATGTTTCTTGCATGATGTGTTTTCATATTTATGGTTGTGTTTGTGAGAAGATGTAAAAAAAAGAAGTTTGCAGCCATTGTAGGCCATTTTATGCGTTGAGGCCAAGAAGAGAAGGAGATCGCAAATGCATTATTCTAGATGTGGAATTTTGAATGATGGAGGTAAAATAATGGTCATTTATTTTCTTGCTATTACTGATGTTGGAACTCATTATTGTAGTTCACTCAGATGGGCTTAATTTGGAAAAGTGGTTTCCAAAGAAACTTGCATCGAATGCGTGTTTGTGCAAATGAGGAACATGATTCTTATTGGGAAGGAAATCAGTTAGATTTCCAAGAGCTCAGGAATCTATTTGGTACATAAATGTATTATATCAGTCAGCAAGCACCCAAAAAGTGTTGGATTGGGTCAGTAGCAAAAGGAGAACATTGGTTGAATAACCAAGCCACTTGTAAGGCAAGGCATGTCAGTGAACCCAAGTGGTTGTCATGGCAATTTTTCCAAGTAGAATCAAGATGACAGAACTTGGGAAACATAAGAGTATTCAACTCTCATGAGCTAACCAACTTTTGTGGGTCTGAAAGCATGTTAGTGGGAAGAAGTGATCGGAATTTAGATTAGGGGCAATTTTTTTTCCAAAATTCAAAGTAATCAGAATTGCACCAAACTAGAATGACAACAACCATCCCATTTCTGGGAATCCAACGCAACTTATTTCATCAAAAACCGAGTTCGGATGAAGAATTTATACCCTGCTGACTGCCATTCAAGACATGCAATTTAAAAAAAAATGCAGAATAGTGACAGGCTGATGACATGGCAGCCTAGTCAACATGCAGGGAATATTATTCATTTTATGCCCAGTATCACTGTGACAAGTGTCACAAGAAGATTCTCCAGGTCTGGTTTGAATTGGTGAATTTTTTGAATTTCCTCCTAAGGTTGAATTCAAATTTTTTATTATTATGAATATCTGTTCCTAAGGTTCGAATTTCAATGCTAAGGTTGGATTAATTTTATGGTGGCATATTTCAATTTAACCAAGGTGCAAGGTCCAATATTGTTTGATATATGGGCGCATTTTATTAACCGAAGGTTTTGGGTTATACTCCAAAGTTTATAACCTTGGATAATCCAAAGTCCTGGCACACATATTAACTATGATCTAATGGTATGATAAACCAAAGTTTGAAACATTGGTGGAGTAGTGCACATATTAACTATGGTCCAATGATATGTTAAACCATAGTCCAAGGCATATTTACAAAGTAAGTTTATATGGTTCGGAGAAATGTATTAAAGTTTGGGCATATATTTAAATATGGAAAAACACATATGTAGGATGGGTGGAGGGTGAGTCGAACTCGTGACTTCCCCCTCTTATTTCTATGCTCTAACCAATGGACCATGGCATGGGACTTTTAAAGTATCCACCCCCAAAATATATTTGAAATTGATTGCGGACTTTGATGGCAGAAGGGAGGGGGCCATCCCGCGGGCCAGCCCTCTTCCCCATGTGACCTCACCACTTGACTATTGACCAGCGCTCCCACTAAACACTCTTAGTTCGCAATTAAGCCAACTTATCCTCCCTTAACTATTGGTTTAGCATTAAATAACCTAGTTTAAAATGATGACATATTTGGAAGGGCCACCATTTTCGGCAGATTGGTTATTTTGGCGGGGCTATCTAGAGTTCTCTCCAGATTTGGAGGAGGAATCTAGGGAAAAATTGAAGAGACCATATCTTGAGCAATTTTCAAATTTTTTTTGCTCAGTAAGAGTCATTCCTAGTATATTGAAATGCTTTGGATCAATTGGTATAGGTTTCAAAGGCAGTAGGTGCAATTCTATATATTTTTTGGTCACATGGACGAAAAGAGAAGTTAAGGGCCACTAAGAGGGAGGGCCATGCCCAGATCATATGAAGACCAATTGAGGCTCAAGAGGAGTCATTATTACATGAATTTGATGCTCTGAACAAAATGGAATCAGTTTAATAGGCGTTGGAGCACTTCTGAAAGTGTTTTTGTCACACTGGAGATTGAACAAGCCTAAGAACACCAGGATGGGAGGCCAAGATTAGATCAGATGGAAACCAATTTCAGAGATTCAATAGTTATTTTTGGGGTTTTGGGGTATTATAAATCCAATGGAGTAGGTTGCACAACCATTGGAGCACTTCAGGTTCTTGTAATCAGATATTTGACTCTTAATCCCAAGAGGGCCTAACTAGTTGAAGCAGGTCCATGGAGATGTAGCCCAGGAGTGGTGAACTCCGTTATCATCCATTGTGTAATGTCATTTTTGTGTGTTATTTATTTTATTTTTATTTTTTGTGCATGATTTTTTAGCATCTAATTAACTCATATTTTGATCATCAAAGACTCATAAAACATGACACATAAACCCTTTCACAATTGGTTAACTTGAGACGATCCTAAACACACATTTTTAATACTGATGAGGGAGCTAGCATAGAAATAAATATTTTGACCATATTAAAATCATTTGAACAGAAAGAAGGGGTCAATTACAAGGAAAAGTTCCCACCCCACAGAAAAATCGGCCACCATCCAGACACTCTTTTCCTTAGCAGCTCAGAAGGGTTAGATTTGTTGTGAAGGGCCAAGAACACAATGTATGCAAGCTTATAAAATCCTTGTATGGCCTCAAGAAAACACCATGAGCTTGTTATGAGAAATTAACTGAGAATATTTTGAAACTTAACTTAAAACATTTTGATATTGATGATGCAACTTTGTTTCTTAAGAAAGTTGGGAAAATAGTTGTATATAGTGTGGTGTATGTAGATGATCTTTTGATGAAAGGGAACAATGAGAATTATATTGCATCCATAAACAAGGAATTGAAGAAATGTTTTGAAATGACTGATTTAGGCTGCGTTCACTACTATATTGGTATTGAAGTAACTCAACATCCTAAATTTATAGTCCTTTCTCAAAATAAATACATTGGTGAAATTTTGAACATGTTTGGCATGGATGAATGTAATCATTTTTCCACTCAAATGGAACAAACTTGAAGCTCACATCCATTGAAGAGAAGGAATTTGAGATTGCAACGAAGTATAGACAACTTGTATGAAATCTCATTTACCTTACTACTACATGATCAGAGTTTGGAATCAAGAATTTGGACTCAAATATACACAAGTGTGTGACTTCAGCTTGATCAGATACCCCGATTCAGACTTTGACGGAGAAAAAGAAACTGCGGTATCTACTTCAGGTTATACTATGAGTCTTGGATCGGGAGCTGTCTCCTAGAGATCACACAAACAATTAGTTCAAGAAGATTCTACAACTGATGCAAGATGTGTGGCAGCAGTTAAAGCAACAAAGGAAATTGTTTGGCTCAGGAAAATCCAAGAATATTTTCATACGAAAAAAATGCATTGAACTCCACTCATGATCGACAACACTTATGCAATAAATTTGGCCAAGAACCCAAAGTTCCATGATCAAACAAAGAACATCAATACAAAATACCATCTGATTAGACATCATTTTGAGGCAAAAACTATTCATATATGCCATTGTCCCACAAATGAGTAGACTACAAACATCTTCACCAAAGTGTTTGGAAGAGAAAAGTTTGAAAAATTTAGAACGATGCTTGGACTCACCAACATCCTTTCAAATTAAGGGGGGGAATGTTGATACCTAATCCTAAGGGATTGAGTGAAATTGTATATTAGTGTAAATTAAGAAATAATGAAGTCTAGGATACATTGAGAAATGAATCCCAATGATCTCACCTCCATGTATATAGTCATGAGCACCTTCTATAAAGTTCATCATCCAATTTGTGGAGTTACCTCCTAGTATGACAAAGAAAATGTCTCCTTTAAGTTTATGGTAGCAGCATATGGGAATAATAAATCTCCAAAATCCAACCTTGATGTTATGGATGGTAATATATTTATAGGAGAGGTAGGGTAGTTTAGGATTTACCATAATGGGCTTGATATCCATATATGAAGGGAGGATGATCTCAAGGGATAATAGGTGAAGTATCCAAGGTATGATCATATAGGATTCCAATCCTTATGCATTGTAAATGGTTGAAAAAGCCCTGGAAGCTTCCGGAAGATGAAGATTCAGAAATATTTTGTATTTTCCCTAATTTCTATAATCAACTCACCCCCAGCTAGGAGCAACCTGCTTGTGATCGCAGGTATGTAAAGGGGTAGGCTGTGCTAGGTCTTCAAAACACTAATTTAGAGCAGTTAGACACATAAACTTAAGTATTTGGAAAGGTCATGTTTAGGTATTTGTATAGGGATGCATTAGAGAAATTTTTAGGTCTAGAATGGGCCTCCTAAGAAAATCCTACAAGGAAAGTGAAATTTATAAGAACCAATAGGTTTCAATATGATGATGTCAGCCATGGGGGACGATTCACCATTTTTGGGGTAAAAAAGTAAAAATATTCTAAAAAAATAAAACTACTTTTTTCACTTGTATTTTTTGTTGAGTCTTTGGTTAAAATGAGGGGGGGGGGTGAATCAGTTTAACACAAGATTTGACAATCAAGAATTTTTATCAGACTTATTTACAGCTTAATATGTGAACAATCTTACAATGTAGCAGCAAGTATTAAGTTAATGTGAAATCAACCTTATTATGAGAGAAAAAAAAATAAACAGATTGATTGGATCATATCAACATATAAGCAACACACATAGAGACAACAACTGTAAGTGGAAAACCATAAAGGGAGAAAACCACATCTTATTATTGTTGTGATGCAAAGGCAAGCTCCAACTCCCTCTCACCACTGTTTTCTACAGGCACTAACCTACAGGAGGCTCCTACCTCAGTCAGCTACAACTGACAGCTATCAAGCTTCAACTTGATAGGGAAGCTCCAACTTCCTTAATTTATCTAAATAAATGTTTGCTGATTTACTTCAAGTATCAGCTTTGTTCTGTAGCATCTCTTTCTGCTCCTCTCTTCCTTGTCTTCTCTGCCTCAATCTTCTATACTCTGCATTCTCTATCCTTACTCTCTCTAACCTCTCTTATGCATATCAAGTTGATATTATATATAGAGTTCCTCACATGACTTTGTATTTCACAAGGAATTTGGAGTGAACAGTCATGACTCTTTGGCTTATGTCTTTTCATTTCTTTGTCCAACTCATTAAAAATATAACAATATGTATAAATTTCAATGTTACAATGGGATTTTTATTTTTCCTTTGGATACTTGCCTTTGCATCAGAAACAAAAAAATTGAACATTTACATTTTCAGTTTCAATATATAAACTTCACTCAACCCTGGGCTTGCTAGTTTTGTTCTTTCTGTTGCTATCATGCAATTGTCCTGTATACCTCTGTTTACTGTAATTATGTGCACCTGTGCATGTATAACTGATTTTCAAAGTTTAGTCCCAATTTTTTTCTTTCTATGCATATAAATATGCATCTCCAACTTTTGGGCCTTTGCACTTATATGCTTGATTTAGAAAAAATGTAATGTTGGCTCACAACATTTCTATAAATGTAATATACCAATATATTATACATTTTTCTACCATTGTTTCGAAATGCTGCATAGTATCCTTGACTTTGGCTTAAACCCCGACGCATCAACATTCCATATATATTAACATCAATATACTCTTACATGCTCATGGTTTCCTCATAATATATATTCCCCACTGCAATTGTTACAAACATTAACACGCCGCTGACTTATATTAAAACCCAACAGTAATATATATCCATATAACCTTTCGGACCCTCGTAAACCATCACGCCCATCCAACGGCTGTGATGATGTCACTTCGTTTTTGGTGATCCAACGTGCATAATGAATTATTGCGCAACCAAATAGCATGAGAGTTAATTCTCTGAGTTCACGTGATGGAGCAGGTCCCAACGCTTAACTCCCCTTCTCATCCGATGGTAGAGAGCACATCGCCTTGCCCCATGTGATTCGACGGATATCGCTTGGCTTATATGCACGAGCGATAATGCACGATGAGAGTGGTTTTCCAAAATCACTCAGGGACACGTGTCGTCCAGCATATGGAATCACGCTGATTTTCTAATTACCGCTTGCCCGACGAAGGCGGTGCGATAAAAACCGGAAACCCACCTTTACTGTTCACTGCAGTCACGGTTTCGCTTCTTACCTTCCAGGTTCCGTTGTGCCTTTATTATTTATGAATTCCGCTTCAATGTTTTGCTTTTCATTACAGTTCCATTGCTAAGTTTAATGCTTTGTTCACGATTTTGTTTGTGTCTTTTAACATGAATTCTTTACACTGGTTGCTGCCTTCCGACCTCAACGCAACACCATGCCATTCTGTCTTCAATTCTGCTATGATATATAATATATCAACCTTCCATTGCATGTTCAGGGTTCTACCCTGTCACAGTTCCACTTCTAACTGCACATTCAAGTTCTTGATTCCGCAAACTAATCACTGTACTACGGTCCATCACAAATATAATATTTGGTACATTCAAAACCATCATATCTCCGCAACCATTAATTCCTTCAATTTATACACAATACACATAATTCGATTACAGTTCTCAGTGCATTCAAGCCTAATATCGACATGAAGTCGATTTCTCCACCGACACACAGAGGGCAATTCAGCTTCGCATTGCTCATACATTTATCTACTGGAATTCAAAGCCTATTCCTGCAGATAGACTCTTAAACCGATTTCCAGAGTCCTCTATGTATAGGGTTTGCTCAAAATTTCATGAGCCAAATAAATTCCAAGGAATAAATTTATTCTTTGCACCGAGATTAACACTCTAATTTCCATCAATTCAACCAGGACCATATCCGAACATCAGGTATATTCATTAATTTGTCTCTCCAAATCTGCTATTAAATTTAGGCATATTTATTACTCTGTCTCTCCAGATATTCTATTAAATGGCCCTCTTCTACTGTCATCTGTCTCCTGCTGCCTCCTCTCTGTTGCCTCTGTTCCCTCTCTTTTTGCTGCCCTTTGCCATCAATGACAACATTTCCAACAGTCTCCCCCTTTGGCATTGATGGCAATATACTTCCTCTGTTTTCCTTTTAGGATCCTTCCTTTTGTTGCTAGCTCTTCCTCCCCCTTTGACATCAATGGCAAGGGGTTGCACATTTCTTAGTGTAGATTCTATCCTTTGATCCTTTGTTTTTATCCTCTTTAAACATTTCTTGCATTTCCTCTCTCTGAGATCTTATGACTTTGTACCCTGCTGCTTCAAACTTTGGATTAAATCTAAAATACTGATCCTTTAGCCTTTTCATTGACTCTTTTATGTTGGATGTATTATTTCCATAGTCCTTTGATCCTGAGGACCTGTTTCATGCTTCCCTTGTTGGCTGATCTCCCCCTGGAATGATATTTTTGTTTCTGTTCTCCCCCTGAAACTGTGCTTTCTCTTCATATCAGAAAGTAGTATCTACAGATACTACCCCTAGTCTATCTCTCAAATATTCAAATGGTTCTCTAGCAAGAGGTTTGGTAAATATATATGCTGTCTGTTATTTTGTTGGTACATACTCTAGTTTTACTATCTTTTGAGCCACTTGTTCTCGGAGAAAATGATACTTGATTGGGATATGTTTAGTTTTTGAGTGAAGTATAGGATTTTTAGATATACTTATAGCACTTGTATTATCACATTTGATTAAGATAGGTTCATCAATGCTTACCTTCATGTCTTGGAGAGTTTGCTTCATCCACATGACTTGTGTACAACATGTTGCTGCTGCTATATATTCTGCTTTTGCTATAGACAGAGAGATATATGTTTGTTTCTTGCTTAGCCAAGCCACCAGAATTTATCCTAAATAGAATGCACCTCCACTTGTGCTTTTCCTATGATCCACATAGCTGGCCCAATCTGCATTTGTGTATGCTATCAAAGTGAAGCTTTTGCCTTTAGGATACCAAAGTCCATATTGTGTTGTTCCTTGTAGATATCTAAATATTATTTTGACTGCCAAAATGTGGTTTTGTTTAGGTGTTGCTTGATATCTAGCCACTAGTCCTACTGCTAGCATGATGTCTGGTCTTGATGCTGTCAGATACAACAGACTTCCTATCATGGATCTGTAGAGTTTTTGATCTATATCAACAAATCCATCATCAGCACACAGCTTGCATCCCGTGATCATGGGAGTTGACACAGGTTTGTAGTCCTCCATTTTGAACTTTTTCAACATTTATTTTAAGTATTTTTCTTGTGAGATGAATGTGCCTGTGTTATTTTGCTGAATTTGAAATTCTAAGTAGAAACTGAGTTCTCCAATCATGGATGTTTCAAACTCTGATTTCATCTCCTCAGCAAACCCTTTTGCTAGTTCATCTCTGTTGCTTCCAAACATAATGTCATCAACATATACTACAACAATCAGGAGTTAATTTTCATGGGATTTTATATATAGATTGCTGTCTACTCCACCTCTCTTAAAGCCTTGATTTTGAAAATATTTATCCAGTCTTGAGTACAAAGCACGAAGAGCTTGTTTCAGTCCATATAGAGCCTTCTTCAGTCTACACACATAGTCTTCTTTGTCTGTTAAAGAGAAACCTTCTGGTTGTTCCATGTAGAATTCTTCTTCTAGATCTCCATTCAGAAAAGCAGATTTTACATCCATTTGATATACCTTGAAGTCTTGGTAGCATGCAAAGGCCAGAAACATTTTGATGGCTTCCATTCTGGCTACAGGGGAAAATGTTTCATCGTAATCAAGTCCTTCGATTTGTGAATATCCTTTGCAGACAAGTCTGACTTTATTCCTGATTACCTGTCCTTCCTCATTCATTTTATTTTTGAATACCCATTTTGAGCTTATGACATTTTTTCCAATGGGTCTAGGAACTAGTTCCCAGGTATTTTGTTTCTCAATTTGGTCCAATTCTTCATTCATAGCATTCACCCAATACTTGTCCTTGCTGCTTCTTCAAAATTCTTTGGCTCTATTTGTGATAACATGGCTATGTATACCTATTCTATCTATTCAGTTAGCTGCCTTCTTGTCTGGACCCCTTTTCTCTTGTCTCCTATGATCTGATCTTCAGGATGGTTCTTTTGAGTGTATCTAGAAGGGGCTTTAGAGCTCAGTTCATAATCTTCTGTTGTCTTTCTTGTTTCATCATCATCTTGGTCTTTTTCTTTATGGTTGTCTGATGGACTGCTGCAGTCTGTATCTTTTGTATTGTTTGGAAGTTCTTCATCAAATCTCACATCAATGCTTTCTACTATTTTTCCAAGAGTCTTGTTGTAACACCTGTACCCTTTACTTTTGGAAGCATATCCTATAAATATCCCTTCATCTGCTCTTGCATAAAATTTCCCAAGATTTTCATAATTATTCTTTATGTAACACTTGCTTCCAAAGATTTTGAAATGTTTGATTGAAGTTGGTTTCCCATGCCATAGTTCATAGGGAGTCTTGTCCCTGCTTGGCATTAAGTGAGCTGTATTAAGGATATGCACCGCTGTGTGTACTGCTTCTGCCCAGAAGGTTTGAGAAATATTACTCTCTTGCATCATGGCTCTGGAAATTTGTTGTACAGATCTGTTTTGTCTCTCTGCTACTCCATTTTGCTGAGGTGTCCCTGCAATAGTAAATTGTTTCTTTATCCCATGTTCATTGCATAGGTCATCAAAGTCAGAATCTATGAATTCACCTCCTCTGTCTAATCTGATGCATTTTAGTTTGCATCCTATTTGATTTTTTGCTAATGTTTTGAATATCTTAAATTTTTCCAGAGCTTTCGATTTATTCTTGAGGAATGCCACCCATGTCATTCTGGAGAAGTCATCAGTTATCAGCATGAAGTATGATTCTCCACTTGGAGTTTTAGTTCTTGCACTATTACATTTGGGGGAAATTCCGACACTTTTGACCAAATGTCGGAAATTTCCCCAAATTTTTTCAATCCCTCCCGAAACCGTCGCTATACCGACGTTTATAGAAAAGTGTCACAATACCGACACTTAGACAAAGTGTCGCAATTGTGACGTTTGGAGGAAGACGTCGCAATTGCGACACTATGCCCCAAAGCGTCGCTATTGCGACGGCTACCTCCAAACGTCGCAAGTGCGACACAATGTCTAAGTGTCGCAATTGCGACGTTTGGAGGCATCCGTCGCAATAGTGACGCTTTTTCCATCGTCGGTATAATGACAATTATATGCGCGCTACATAAAAATATGAAACTTATATGTGCGCTACATAAAAATTATTTTATTAAAAATACAAAACTTATATCCGTCGTAATAGCTACATTAACGTCTGATATCACGCGCGCTTTCGCTCTCCGCTCTTGCAGAACAACATTCGCCCTTAGCATTCGCCCTAAGCTCTTGCAGAACAATATTTTCCCTCAGCATTCGCCCTCAGCTCTTGCAGAACAAAATTTTCCCTCAACATTTTTCCTCAGCTCTTGCAGAACAACATTCGCCCTCAACATTTGCCATGAGCTCTTGCAGAACAGCATTCGCCCTCAACATTCGCCCTGAGCTCTTGCAGAACAACATTCGCCCTCAGCATTCACCCTGAGCTCTTGCAGAATAGCATTCGCCCTCAGCGTTCGCCCTCAGCTCTTGTAGAACAACATTCGCCCTTAGCTCTTGCAAAATGGTAAGTTCTTACTGCAGGCCCTTCCTCCTATAGTAGGGTTGACTCTATTTGGGTTTTTTTGGTCAATTCCATTGGATTCTGTTAGGTTGTAGGTTTCTCTCTAGATGTAAGGAATCAAGATTCAATACCCTCTATTATCTTCATCACCCAATACAAGATTTAAATTTTTCCCAAAGAAATGCTTATTAATTTGGCAGCCATTATTTCTTCTTGCTTTAAAAACCCTACATTTAAATGAAAACAAGCATTGCATTTCAACTACAAAAATCTATTAGTGTTCAAATGTACATGTGTGCATCAATTGTGTAGGGTATTCCTTTTCCACTTTCACATTATCCAAGAATGTGTGCAGTATAGTTCATATTTTTTGTGATTTAGATTATCTTGAAAAAGGAAAGGTAAATTATTTCCCATGGAAAAAGAAGGTTTTCCTTTTTACTACTGGAAATGGTACAACAAAGTTCCATTTCTACCCGAAACTCCTATGAAACAGGAACCAAATAAAGGCCATGTCCTCAATGGAGATCATTTGGCTTTGAAAATGGCCATTGCACCGTGTTGTTTCTTATATTACATCACGATAGTTTCTTAGGTCATTTCTTGTTTCTTGAGATGAAAAACAACCAAAGAAATTGTGAAGATCCTTTCAAGAAATAAATGACCATTTCTCAATCGTATCTCAACTATTTTTTATTTTATTCAGTGGTTGCTTACTTTGAGAGAAATTTGACACTTTTATAAGGAATATAACATAAAAACACAAAATGGGAAGGAATTGATGAGGTAGATGTCCTTTAGTTGTTGTCAATTAAGAACTGATAATACACGATGCATGTTCTGTACTACAAACTAGATTCCTTCCTGGAGTTAGGACACAAAGTATTGAATCAAAGTTGTAGTTTCTAACTTCTTGTATTGGTTCATCAATCTTGAAATTCAGACATTGCATGTATTCATTGCTTCATGTTTGAATAATTTGCATCATATCGTACAATAGGAAATTAGGAATTATGATTATTATTACTTTATGGATTTGTTAAGTTAATTTTAAGTTTGCATGGTTTAGTGTGAAATTATTATAGTGTGCCCCTAGGCCTAGGTGAAGGAATGCCAAAGACTGAGAACCCTAGTTTTTAAATGGTATTGTTTCTAACTATTTTTTAAAACATAAAATTACAATTAAATTTTAAAACTTAAATGATTCAAATGAATTGGTATGCTATTTGGATGAATTGGTCTGGCATATTTAGAAAGATCAAACCTAAGAATTAAACATGTCTATTTTTTAATGGTAAAGAAGTCTTAGACACTAAAGTTACAGCTCTGTTATAGTAGATGTATAAAATTCTTCCTACAGGTTTATTGGCATGGGGTTGATCGAATACAATCTGGACATACACAACCTAATTTCCAAGAGGGATTATTTGTTCACACCAAAGGTTCTGTAGCTACTATGACTATGATGCAAAACTGGAAAAATAGCATATCTATCATACTAGGCATGGCTTAGATAGAGTAGTTACCGATGAAGAAATTTCTGCTGGCTTTGACTTTAAATGTAATAGAAATTTAATCTCTTAACTAGAGGTTTCCTGGATCTTAATTCTGTGAATTTTCTGCCTTGGGACTACTATGAAATATTATACAAAACAGCAGTGGAAGTGAACATTATTCCAATTGTAATGTTCTCTTATAATTAAATTTCCCAAGGGAGGACAAAGTAGCCTATCCAACCCCATAGGCTATAGTCAATTATAAAGGGGGAAGTTAAAAAAAAAATAAAAAAAAATTAAACTTAAAACATACCTACCTATCCATGAATCATAAGTTCATAAATTACCCAGTGAAAGCGTAGAATAACCACAAGCATCCATCCTCAAATTGCTATGGATGAGCCAGAGCCTCAAGATGAGAGTGATTCCTACTTGGAGAGCATGCTAAGTGAAGATCTAAGTGATGCTGATGACATGGATGTTGATGATATGGCTTGAGGAAGCCACTGCTCACTATTAGGCTTTAGCTATTTTTATTTTAGTATATCAAAATTTCCTAGTTCATGTTTACAGTTTGCCATTTGGAGATGCCTTGGGGCAAATTTTAAATTTAGTACGACAATGGACATATATTTTGAAATTTTGAATCATGATTCTAATTTCTTATAAGTTTTTAATATGTAAACTGAGCTCCAATTTGCACTTGATATCATATATGAATCATGATATTATCAAACTAGAAATTTTGAAATTTCAATGACAAATGTCACATGTGAATGTTGAAACTTGAATGTTGAATGATGTGCATGTTTAAATCTTTAAAGTTTAAAGTTTATAAATTATTAGTAATTTAAAAATTACTATATTAGTGTCATTAAATTTATAATTTATAAATTATAATTTAGAAAATATAGTATTATATATGATATATAAATTATAATATATATTAATATAAAAATACCCAAACGAACCCACGCACCCGGTTTCAAAAAATGCCGTCCCCGTCCCCGAACCCACGTTTCCTGGAAACATAGTTTCAAACATTAAATATCAACAAAATCATTTAAAGGATATTGAAAGGAAAAAGGTGATGGAAGATAGAAAGTGCCTTACTTAAATGCTCTAAGGATTTTTCAATAGTTGCTCCAAAAGCTTCACTTCAAGGCCCTTCAAGATCGTCTCCAACAATGCTATACCATCAGCTTCAACAATGTTGTTCCAAAAATGTCCTCAAGGTATTCACAACAAGTTTAATAGAAGTTGCTCCAACAATATATTCAATAATGCCTTCATTGTCAACTCGTCTCTTGTTTGGGTGCCTTAATGTGCAATGACATGTTTCTAGGACTGAATTCAATGCAAGGCATATTTGAAACTCTAACTCTGTCTTCCGGTGTCTTATTAGAAATTATTTCAGTTTTCATTTTGTGTTTTCAAGTTGGATATTGTTTTCAAGTTTTTACATTTATAATTTTATTGCAATGTGGCAGACTGATCAGAGCAGTGCAGGAACAACCCCGAGACGGGATGATCGCGGAAAGAGGCCAGCGGAAGAACATGTAAAGTGCCAGCATTGCTCTATCTTCTGGTATTTTAGTTATTTACATAATTGAAATAATATTAATTTTGTTCAAATATGCAGACACCTAGCCATGGTACGCCTGATGATTCCCTCTTTGAGGAAGAGCTTTCTTCATCCCTATCTCTAGTGTTCTTGTTGTGAAAAAAGGCACGAGATGCAAGGTCAGAATTTAATACTTTGATAGACGCGCCTCAAACACCTGAAACGGAAGAGAGGATAAAAAAAACTTATGAGCCAGCTAGAAACATATTAGGTAATAATAAAAATTCAAAAGGATATTTTTTTTGTTCTGCATGAGATGAATTGTGATAGTTTGATTTTTAATTTTTACATTGACTAAACTAACAAAAAGTTCTTTTGTATGTAGCGTTTTCCGGCATTTGCTGAACCCGGTGTTGGTGGTAGTGGGACACAAGGGCAAGAGATTGCCCAACAACCCTCTCGTACACCTTCTACTCCTTTAGGTGCTAGCCAAGAAACACACCCCGCCCAAGCTGACACCCAGCCAACTGCTGAACGTGTTGGCAATGATGAGGCTGATATGGCCAGCTACATTATTGCGTTTCCTGGAGCTACACGTGTCAGCTCCACAGGGACCATTAATGGCACGTTGTTGGTGAACGATGAGGGTGTCCCTATAAAGCATGTACAACTCCCAAGTAAATTTTAATATTTTAACTATTTCATGTACTTTATCTAAAACATATTTATCATGATTTTTATTTTTAAATTAATGATAATATCTTCTTCTTCTTCTTCTTCTTCCTTTTTTTTTTTTTTTTTGTGTGTGTGTAGGAAACAATGAGTTCTACAGGTTTTTGGAGAGCCATGCGTTGGTAATTTTTGGCCCAACCATACGCACAGGGTGGAATTCCCAGAATTCCAACCTGAAAAAAGAACTTCTAGATTATCTAGAAGCCCTTTTTGGGGTCGGCACATTTGACAGAACAGCGGTGGCTCGGGTAGCCAACAAATATTTGAAATATACTAGGGACACCTATAGGACGCAATTGAAATTTAACCCTAGATATGAGCGTCCTCTTGCAGTTCCAGAGAGTGAGTGGAGAGCACTCATCCATGACGGAAAAGAGAAAAGGGCAAAGAAAGAAGGAAAAATTCCAACTGGACCCGCAAGGTAAATTACAACTTTAATTCAATAGCTTTAATTTTCTCTATGTCTAAAATAAAAGTGTGCTACGTCATATCTGACTTCAATATTTTGATTCTAGGTTGCCTGACACATCAAAGGAAACCAAAGCTAGGATTGAAAAAAAGGGCCATCACAAGCTAGGCCTGGGCGGCTACTTGAAATTAGCCGCAAGAATTGTAATTAAGTAGCTAAACATCTTATAATTAATTGTATCGCCTTCCAAAATTTTTGTAATCCTATCAAATATGATTAAAAATACACAATCATATGTAATGTAGGGTGATGACTTCGGAATAGAAACTACAGAGGAAGATAAAAATATCTCTTTCCATTTCGGCTATCAAGCCGTAGTTGAACGTCAAAGAAGCTTGGGGTAGGTCCCAAGATCCAGAATGCCTGATAAGGTAAAACATTAACCTTTCAATATGTTTGTTTTCATCCATAAATTTAATGTCTAACAACCTTGTTTAAATCATGGGAGCAACACTACCGACGAGGAAAATAACCCAGTTTTAGAGCCAGATGTAGATGATCCTCACGTGCAACCTGATCATTGTAGTGGAGACCAGGCCAACAATGCTACTATCAGTGAGGGCCGTGACGGTAATTAATTTCCACTTATAATTTTTTCTAATTATACCTTGATGGTTGTCCTTATTACTTTTTTTGTTGAAATGACAAAGAATGTTTCCCTTGAGGATCTTACCACCAGAGAGGAAGACAGGGCAACAGTCCCAACGGTGACAAATGGTGCACCAAGTAAATAATATCATTGCAAATTTTTTTATTAATATTACCGAACTAGTTCAATGATTTTTAAAAACCGACAATTAAAATTTAATATTATCTGTTTTTGTAGGCGATGCCTCGTCACTGGATGAGACTAGACATCGTGACTACGCAACTAGGTCAGCGGCGACAACTAGTGCACTAGGTAAATAATCTCATTGCAATTTTTTTTATTAATATTACCGAATTAGTTCAATGATATTTAAAAATTGACAATTAAAATTTAATGTTATCTGTTTTTGTAGGTGATGCCCCGTCACTGGATAAGACCAGACATCGTGACTACGCAACTAGGTCAACGATGACAACTGGTGCACCAGGTAAATAATCTCATTGCAATTTTTTTTATTAATATTACCGAACTAGTTCAATGATATTTAAAAATTGAAAATTAAAATTTAATATTATCTGTTTTTGTAGGTGATGCTCCGTCACTGGATGAGATAAGACATCGTGACTACGCAACTAGGTCAGCGGCGACAACTGGTGCACCAGGTAAATAATCTCATTGCAATTTTTTTTATTAATATTACCGAACTAGTTCAATGATATTTAAAAACTGACAATTAAAATTTAATATTATTTGTTTTTGTAGGCGATGCCCCGTCACTGGAAAAGACCAGACATCGTGACTACGCAACTAGGTCAGCAGTGCGGGTCGAAAGGCACGAAACAGGAGAAGAGCACGATGATATTGATGATGTAATTAGGAGCTTTAGAAATAGGAAGAAGAAAAAGAAAATTTGATATTGTAAAATATTGTATTATTATAAGACAAACGTTGCCATACTTGGAATGTTTTTTGTGTTATATAAAAAACTCATTTATCATACTATTTTTATGTCAAGCATTAATTGCAATGTTTCCTTGTGTACTTTTTTTTGAATTGTTTTTTTTTATTAGTTATTGAATATTTTTTTTTATCCTCATGAAAGTAAAAAATGAAATATAGATTGGGTATTGGGGAATTGAGAGTGATGTGAGGGGGGGGGGAAGGGACCATAAGAGCTTCCACCTTCACGTGGTTGGCCTTGTTTAGTAGAGAATAATTTATTGGATCGATTTAATCTTGGAGCAAACCTCCCTCGATCCATCGTAGCAACAAAAAATTCACTGTTGACTTAGTTGCTACTCTTTCAGATCGTGGGAGGCTTGTTCCAAGTTCATTCGACTCCAATAAATTGTTCTTGAAACGAAGAGGAGTTTATTCAGGTATGTTTTGACATTTTCAGCATATGTTCTAACATTATCATAAGAATGCATCTTAGAGTAAAAAATACTACATCAATTACTTTTATTTATTGTATAGATAATGATGGATTTTGATTGACTTGGCAGTGCAGGTACAAATCTTCTTGCATCATGAGCAATACAACTTGTCAACCAGGGTCATGTCCAGGATATTTTTGCTTGTGTGCTTGACCAGGTTCGTAATGTCACATTTTGTAAGTTCCTTTACAGTTCATAATTCAATATTAAGCTTGTTCATGATTATTATCTTGGTTTTTTGTATGTGTTTTTTCATCTATTTGATTGTAAGCAACTCTGCATGTTTCTTGTTGTTCACTATGATTTCTCCCATTACCACTCCCAGGATGAATCCAAATTTATTGTTACATAGGTTACTTTATTGTTACTATGATTTCTCCATTTACGATTTCATAGGTTACATCATGTAAAGTTGTCAATATCAGGTTGGTGATGAGCTTTAGTTCTCCAGATTTGGGGATTTTCTAATATTTTCTCCCTCATATCATTCCTGCATCAACTCATTGTTTGAGCATGCCAATTGTCTACCACTTGTACCAATTGGCACATGTCAATCTCTGAGTGGTGCCACATTTCACCTATTTTCAGTGAGAGTTTAGGGTTTCTCTAACATAGCTTCAGTAATCCAATTCAGTGCCTGCTTGAATATCGTCACATAATACTCATGGTTTGGATTGATGAGCATGTTATGAATGGTTGGTTGATTCATAAGAACCACCCATATAGTCATCTTGAGATATTTCAGAAGTTTTCTCGGGTTTCCTTTTTCACCGTTTCTAGTGGGTGGGATGGCGTGGGGTGATCCATCAATATTGGTGCTCTTGTAGTAGGGAATTTGTTTTTGGGGATATAAAGGAGAATTTGATGTAGATATCCCATTGGATGCATTCATATATGGGCACGAGAGGTCAAGAATTTAAATTAAAAATATGCAACCTCTAGCATGGCAACTTGAAGGCCGCGAGAGATACTGGTTAAAGATTGTTTTGTGCTGGCCTTAATATAGTCATGATTTATTTCTATTCTCTTAATGAAAATATATAGTCCGGTCTCATTAAAATGAGGATTGTGGTTGTATTTCTCTTTGGTTTTTTCTCTCTTAATGCTCCAGAAGTTGCCAAAAGTTGCGATAGTTGTTTAGTTTGCCTGTTACAGCTTAAAAGTGGTTTTTAGCAATGGGAGTCATGTTTTTTAAGGTTCATACTAACATGAAGATCTTGTAATTCTATATTCAAGATAAGAGAAGATGGCCTCTGCTTTGGGTAGTATGAAAAAAATTGCCACATCTACCTCATTGGGTAACAATGGAAAGGGGAAGAAGTTGGGTGCAATGTTTGATAATTATGGCAGACAATTGTCTTCTCTTTCAGTTTTTTCACCCATTTCCTTTAATCGCTCAAGCAGAAGAGGGACTCTGAGATTACGCGATAGAGAGAAGATAGTTAATACAAGAGATATGGAAAAGGATTTGTACTTCAACAAGGATGGATCAGTGACAAAAAAATTGAAGGTCAGAGAAAAAATTATGTTTAAAGGAAGGTTACCTGCACGTGAAACTTCACTGCAGTGGATATTTCCTTGTCCACTTATATTCGATTTTAATGTGTTATTTTAATTTTTCATGGAGGGTTGTTTTGGCATATGGTCTGGCATTCAATTGCACACTTACTGAAAGCATTGTCAATTTGTCTTGCAGGCGGTGTGAACAAACTTGTTGATCTTGTTGGAGTCACCCTTGGGGCGAAGGGCAAAATGTTGTCTTGGAGAGCAAGCATGGTTCTCCGAAAATAGTTAATGATGGTGTGACAATAGCTAAGGAGGTAATTTGTAGATGTGTGCTCTAGTTTTCTTTTTAACGTTGTATTAGTTCCCCCTCTTAAATGTCTTAGATTTGGTAGGCATAATTTGAAAACTCAAAGGTGAAAGGAAACATATTTGTTACCCAGTAGTCTACTTGGCCTATGGACTAGCCACATTAGAGTAATGCATAAATATTTTCACAACAATAAAAGGAAAGGGTTATGGCCGAGTCAAATTTAATTGTTATTGACAGTGTAATGAAATGTATCTCAATGCTATGGTTTTGGCCTTTTTATTGGTTGAATTAGAGGACCCAGTTGAAAATATCGGGGCCAAGTTGGTAAGGAAAGCTGCGGCAAAGATAAATGATTTAGCTAGGGATGGAAACACAACATATGTTGTTCTTGCACATGTTGGAATATTGAAAAATTCCAGAACAATGAATGGAGAATAAATCTCCCTTCCTCTAACACAGAGAAAATAAAAATTTCTTTGACAGGAGACAGAGTTTCAATAATTTGAAAACAAACTTCTATTCCCTTCAATAACTCAAAAAAAAAACTATTACACTTCTTCCTCACTGAGAGGGATTACAAAATTATGACTGCTACAAAATGCAATGCATAAAACCAACTCACTGTCTGTTCAAAACAAACATACTCTGTCTCTAAAACACTCTGCTATGTTTTTCACTTTCGCACTTTTGTGCATACACACTTAAAAAGTTACACTCAGTCTTTCACTTTTTACACACTGCTGTGTAATAAAAAATTTACGTACTGTCTATAAAAAAAACTACCAAGATTTTTTGTCCTTTTTATTTTTATATGCCGTAACATATAAAATATATTGTAATAAACCCTATTTAGCAAAAAGAAAAATTAAAACTAAATTCTATGGCCCACCTTTCATTTCGCATATGATATATATATAACATATGTTTAAAACATATGTATATATTAAAGAATACATAAAATTAAACTATCAAAACATTAAAGAACCCTTTCCGTCGGGCTTCAAAAGTCTGAATAGATTGAATTTCAAACCAAATTCGCGTTCCAAAATGGGATGCTGACGTATGCCTAATTTGTAACGTGAATTCTCAATCCAATGTGCCTTATAAAAAATTCGGGTCCGGTTTTTCAGGTTTTCAGATTCCCTTCAATTTCATGCGATCCAATATTAATGTTCCACGTGTCCTCCTTTTGAATTTAAAAAACTGGGGGGTAAATTTATGTTTGTTTAATTTCTGGTTGGTGAATTGCGTTAATCCTGGTTGTTGTGTTTAAATAAAATCCTGTATAGAAATATGGCTGCAGCCGTCTACAAAAAAAACTTGCAGGAATTTTAAATGCTGAATTAAATTTCTGGATGGCATGCAAGCAACCTCCAAAAAAAATGTTGCTACTACATCCGTCCTGGTGCAGCAGTTGAAGTTAAAATTCAACAACACAGGGTTTAATAAGTGAGGGTGTAAAGGTAAATTTTTGTCGATAGTACTGGATTAAGAACATCTATTCATTTTTGTAGGGTCTTATGGTGTTTGGTTTTTTAGTTTTGGGTTGGGCTTATTGAGTCTAAGATAGTTTTTGAGTGAAAAAATTTCTATCAGGTGTTAAAAATTTTTGGTTCTTTTGTCAAAATTTATGAGCTTGTTAGGAAATACAAAACTGACAATAGTTGTATCTTAAATTTGTGGAAAATAATTTGAAATGAAACCTTTTTGTTTAGGTTGTTGTAGCAGGTGCAAACCCCGTTCAAATTACTAGGGGCATTGACAAGACAATAAAGGCTCTTGTTTCAGAACTCAAAATTTTGTCAAAGGAGGTAAACGCTTGCCTTTTGAGTAGGCTGGTTTTCCTTTTTGCTGATGGTTTGGTGTATCTAATTGAATTAGTTGCCTAAGGTATTTTTGGTTGCAAACTCCTTTTCATTTTTCATACAGTATTGGCCTTGTGGAATAAATTTGGTTGTGTGGTCTTGTTAGATATACAACATTTGTAGTTGTTTAGTCTTATGGATGAGGTGCACTTTTATTATGGAAATAGTTGATGAAATATTGTCATTTAATCCTTACTCCAGGGTAGCATGTTAAGAAGTTTATTTTGAAACATTTGGTATTCAAAATGACACTTGATCCTATACAGCATCATGCACTTGACTTCAAAATTCATATTCAAAGTGTGCTAGACAATTCTTGCAAAATTTCAAATATTTATGTTGTTTTAAACCATTAGCTTTTTCATGTATTGGCTGCTGAAAATGAGAAAAAGACTTTGGTATGAAACCAATTGGTGAATAATTTCCAGCAAAACAACCACTTCCAAGAGATGATTTAGAAGTAGAACATATTTACTTATCAAGCATAGAAAGATATCCTTGATGCATTGTCAATGTTTGGCTAGGGTTATTTTTGGAGAAAATAACTCCTTATTCCTAGAATAGTGATCTTCAATACAAGTAAATTCCAGAGAAGAGAGATCATCGTGTGACATAAACCTATTAACAAAAGTGAACAGGGAATGATTATTAATTATGGCATACTAAGTTGTCAGTGATTTTGACTATTTGTCTTTAACATGTAAAAATGTTAAATTCCAAACTTACATCATCATGGTTTGGAATCATGAGCTTGACTAATTGTCCACCATGCTCATAATTTCATTGTTGTCTTCATATCTATAAACAACGTTTCAAATAATAATAATAAATTTCTATAAGAAAAATCCAGACCTCCATGCTGCTGCTCCTTGTGAGACAAAGTCAAAATTTCATTACACAATCTGACACATAAGAATCTCCTATATCCCGGTGGTATGTAACCAAATTCTTATAATAGTGTCTTCAAGACTTATGTTGACATTACCAATGAGATATTTAAGCAATGAAATATGGAGCCTTCTTCATTGTTGTATATGTAGCAGTGTTTTATTAATATAAAGATTGATGGTTTTGTCTTTCTGAAAATGAAATGTAAAAATAATTTATTGTGGTCAATTGAAAAGTTTATTTTTTAAAGCTTTTCATTATGGAAGGGCGACATAGATATATGCCCTTCTAATTGAAATTCAGACCTGCCCTTCAAATTTGATCACTGTGTGGGACCTTAACAAACAATAAAACTATTCCACCGCGCATTATATAAAACATATAAGAAAACCTTTGTCAAAACTTCAAACGAACCCTTTAGCCATGGGTATTTCATCACGAATTGATCATTTTACCATGTACCTTCTTCTAGAGGAATATTCTTCCACTTGATTAGGTACTTCATAATGGTTATATGTCAAAGAGATACAAAATGTTTATCTATAACTTTTTGTGGTTCAAGAATCAACTTTCATTCTTCATCTACTTTTGGAAGTTCTATTTACATTGGCATATTTTTTCCCAAAACCTTTTATAGGCAAGATACATGAAAAACCTTATGAATGCAAGAAGAAGGAAAATATAACTTCTATACCACTTGTGCAATCCTATGAATAATTATTTAGGGCCATAACATTTTTGAGCTAATTCTTTATTCTTCTTTTTCTTGAATAAAGATTGCTTATAATGCTATAATCTAAAAGGTACCCAATTACCCTCCTCAAATTATCTTTCACTTCAATGTTATTCCCCTTGTTGTTTTATCATGTTTCATGTCATTTGAAAGTTTTCCATAATAATTTTCAAAGTTTCTTTAGTATTTTCCATATGTGACTCTGTTTCCTATACTTTGGACTTATCTTGCAAAAAGTATGAGATGCTAGGAGTTGGATATCCATAAAGGGCCTTAAATGGGGAAATTTTAGTAGATGTGTGATAGGTAGTATCATATTACCATTCTTCCTTGACTAACCCACTTCATCCATTAATATTGCTTTTCTAAATAGTAACATTGTAGATAACCTTAAAAACATTTGTTATTATTTTTGTTTGACCATTTGATTGTGTTTGATATGTAGAACTCATGGCAGCTAGTGTTTCTCCACTCATATTAAATAATTATTTCCAAAATTTTCTTGTTAATATTACTTTAGGAAAACCATGAAGACTATGAATTTATTTCACGGACACTTCTGCCACTTGGCTTGTTGTTTATGTACTTTGAGCTCTACAAAAAAAATCTACAAAATTTGTCTATATAAATGACCACAAAAATGTAATACTTACCTTTATATTTCAGTAACCCCGTAATAAAGTCTATTGATATATCTTCTAGTCTTTGAATATGTATGTGGAATGGTTGAAGTAACCCTAGAGATTTTACTATCTCTCTTTTATTTATTATGCAAACTCGACCTTCTCTTACAAAATTTTGAATATCTTTCTTCATTCCTTCCAAAAATATATTTTTTGATCCTTTGAGATGTTTTAAGGAACCCTGCGTCCTACCATCAGAGAGACATGGGACTCCCTTAATATTTGTTTATTCAAATATGCTTGCGTGTATAAAAATATTCTACATTTGCACCAAAGTATATCTCTCTTTCACTCCCAATGCTCCATAGAGTTCATCCCATCCTTTATAAATTTTAGTTTTTGTTTAGTACTATTGTCATTTTTCCATTATGGCAAGCTTCTTCTAGCCACCTAGGAATAGAAAATGTAATTGGATATAAATTTGAGGCCTCTTCTATTTTATAAAGAGCATCATGTGCTAAATTTTCCTTACCCTTTTTGCAGATTATCTCAAAATTAAAACTTTTCATTTTTTCTCCTCATTTTTGTTAATATTCTAATGAAAATCATAGCCTCAAAAAATAATTTATGCTATCATGGTATATCTTGACTTTAAAGTAATATCTTGACTTTAAAGTACCTCCCAATGATATACTATCCCCATTTTTTATTGCACGTAATATTGCTTCCATTTATTTTTCATACGTAGATTTCACCAAATATTTTCTTTGAATTCCTTGCTTTTAAAAGCCAATGATATCCCTTATTGTGTTAATGTTACATAAATTCCTTGTCCTAGTGCCTCAAACTCTACTATGAATGTTTTACCAAAAGTAGGTGCAACCGATGTTGGTGTAGAAGACATGACATCCATTAAAAGAGAGAATGCCAAAGTAGCCTCATCATTCCATATAAATGATATTTTCTTCAAGAGATATGTGAGTGGACTTGAAATGCATGCATAATTCTTAACAAATTATCAATAATATCATGTAAGTCTAAAAAATCTTCTAAGAACCTCGATTTTCTTAGGAATAGGTCATTTTGTAATAGCTTGCATCTTTTGAGGCTCCAACTTCACTCCTTCCTTTAAAACAATATGAACCAAATACTTGAATTCTTATTTCCCAAAATCACATTTGGATATTTTTACATAAAAATGATTGTTCTCAATAATTTATATAACTTTTCCACATGTTTACTAGTGTGGTATTCCCATGATTTATTATAAATATGTGTATTATCAAAGAAACCCAACACAAATTTTATAAGATGGGATCAAACAAAATTGTTCTTAAGTCGAGCCCGCCGGACTTCAAACGGCGATAAACCATAATTCAAACCAAATTCGCGTTCCAAAATAGCCTGCTGACGTCGGCCAATTTTGTGACGCGAAAACCAATTGAATTCCGCCCTAATATTTTTCGGGTCCGAAGTTGGGCTGGCGTACAGAGGGAGAGTTGTGACGCGAATTTCTTATCAAATTCGCCCTAATCTTTTTCGGGTCCAGATTTCCACTGCGCGAGCGGCCCAAACAAAGATCCGCTCCAATCAATTTCTGCCATGTGTCCTCAATCAAATGTTGCCCTGTTCCCGGATGCGGGTGCATTCGATGGCGTTTAAGGCGATGGGACATGGATGTGGCAATTTCATATCAATCGCATTAAGTTTTAACGTTGTTCAATTAAGTTCCAAGGTTTTCACATCAAATCGCATTAAGTTTTAACACTGTTCAAGATCGGACCTCCACTCCTGTTAGCGATTTCGCATGCTCCAATATGATCCGGCCTTCGGCTCTCATTAATGATCAGAGATTAATTATGACGGGCGTCCTTCGATTGCATTGCAGTCGGGTCGATAAAATGGCATTTCGCTATGGTTTTTCAGACGATCCGGTGGCTAGGTTACACTGCCTGCTCACTGCGACGAGAAGGAGAAGTGGCCAACTGAACTGCTGCTTAGACCTTGCTGCATATCTGCATTTCTCTCGGTCTGGTCCTTGTCTGTCTTCGTCTTTTTCTTGGAATTCTACTTCTCCATCTCCTCTTGTGCCCACTGCTGAGACTGCACCCATGCCTCACCTGCGTCAAAGGATACTTGCCGTAGGGGGAGCACTAGAGGTCAACCCCTGCGCGCTCCCTCCAGCCCCTCAACCGAGTCGTCTTCCCAGTCTAGTAATTATCACGCAGGTCACTATCCAGATACTAGAAGTGGGCGGGGTCGGGTTCTAGAATCTGGCCACCGTATGGGCTCCCCTGCTCCTCATTTCCCCACCGCTTCACCTTCTCCCACGACGCAAATTGCTCTTTTTTCATTTAATTACTCTCTGAACCACCCATGAATCACAACTTCAATTATTGTGGTTTTCCGTGAGGAGGCCCAAATGGAAGAACAATGCACCTGTCCGGTGGGTCTGAGCTCAGAAAAAGCTGGCCAAAATTCGAGCCTTCAGGAGGGGAGAGGTGGCATGACTGTGGAGGTAGCACCTAGCGATCCTGGACCTTCCGAAGGATGGTGCCGAATCTTCAAGGAGCCCGAGGAGTAGTTTGGTTAATTTGTTTTTCTTGCTTCGCGACCCACTTAATTGGGATGCTTTTAGATTATTTTACTGTGCTGGACCTCTATAATATTTTTTAATTCTGTAAACGTTCAAGACTGGTTTCCTCGTATGAGGGCAGTCTTCTTAATTTTTTGATTTTTTGATGACAAATTTGCCATGAGTCTGGGCAATGTTTTTGACTTCGGTGTAATTTTATTCCCACTGTTAATAGATTAACTTTACTTAGAAAAAAAAATGTTGCCCTGTTTCTATTTTAAACCTGTTTTTTGAAATACAAAGTCATGTTTATATGGTCTATGTATTATACTCTTTCTCTGCATATCTACAGGAACATTTTTTCTATGAACAAAGTGGATGCTGTAGCGGGCTAATAATGGAAACAAGCGAGCTAGAACATACAAGAGACCCTGGGTTTATACATATTTTTTCTCTATCATGGATGCTTTTTGTGTGAGGCATATATCAATAGTACATGTCTCTGCACATTTCCTGTATCCGCTTTATGATACTATTTTATGTGTTAACAGGTTATCACTCTGCCTTCAAAACTAGCGATGCTGGTCTATGTTGCTGGTTTATTGATATGGTCTGATGGTATTTTTATATTTTGGACATATCACACTCCTCACATGATTAGAGTTTTTCTCTGTTCAAGGATTTTGGGTACTTTAATTTGTATTTGGAACAATGGATGTCGGTACTCTATTTGTTGCTTTAATATTCTACATACTGCTATTTCACTTTCTTATAGATGCCTCAGGCATATTTGGATGCTTTCTCAGATTGTCGATAATTTCCATGTGGACTGTTACTGGGTTTTATATCATGTCCCTGTATGTGACATGGGGTATTTTTCTATCATTGTATGGGGTGGGACTTCCACTTTTCTGGATGGATATTTGGGTTCCAATCTTCAGATGTGAAAATGTAATGACTTCATGGACTGTTTTACTTCATATAATATATTCAAAACAACGTTTTTTCTCTTGTGAAAAAAAAATGATTAATGTTTATGACTCTGCCTTCAAAACTAGCGATGCTGGTTTATTGATATGGTCTGATGGTCATTTTATATTTTGGACATATCACACTCCTCACATGATTAATGTTTTTCTCTGTTCAAGGATTTTGGGTACTTTAATTTGTATTTGGAACAATGGACTTCGGTACTCTATCTATTGCTTTACTATTCTACATATTGCTATTTCAATTTCTTATAGATGCCTCAGGCATATTTGGATGCTTTCTCACATTGTCAATAATCTCCATGTGGACCATTACTGGGTTTTATATCAAGTCCATGTATGTGACATGGGGTATTTTTCTATCATTGTCTGGGGTGGGACTTCCACTTTTCTGGATGGATATTTGGGTTCTAATCTTCAGATGTGAAAATGTAATGACTTCATGGACTGTTTTACTTCATATAATATATTCAAAACAATGTTTTTTCTCTTGTGAAAAAAAAATGATTGTTTATAGTCGAAGCGCTGCGGGGTGGTTTATTATATTAATATTTCACGGTCATTGGAACACCCACAATTCATAAAAAATATTGGAGATTTACTGTCCTGTTTTAAAGTTTCATTTTTTTTCTTTAAAATTGAACCCGCCATCGGTATACCAACGCCTTGTAAGCATCGGAATTGCGACAACTTAAAAACGTCGGAAGATCGATAGTATAAAAACGTCGGACGAGCGACGTTCAAAACGTCGAACCACATTTCGTTAGAATTGCGACAGTTTACAAATGTCAGAAGAGCGATGTTCAAAATGTCGGACCAAATTTCGTTGGAATTGCGACAGTTTACAAACGTCGGAAGAGTGACGTTCAAAACGTCGGACCACATTTCATCGGAATTGCGACAGTTTACAAACGTCGGAAGAGCGATGTTGAAAACGTCGGACCACATTTCATCGGAATTGCGACAGTTTACAAATGTCAGAAGAGCGACATTCAAAACGTCGAACCACATTTCGTCAGAATTGCGACAGTTTACAAACGTCAGAAGCGCGACGGTTTGGGAAAAAGTCAGAAGAGCGACGCCTGTTTGGAAGCAACGGAAAAAGTGTCGGTAGTGTGACACTTTTTAAGTGCGTCAGAATTGCGACGGGATGACAAACTACATTTTTCCCATCCTCGAACTGTCGCTCTTGTGATGACTATGTGTCGGAATAGCGATGAATTGGCTGTCGGAAATTCCGCCAAATTTTCTAGTGTTGCAGGTCCACACAGGTTCATGTGCACAAGCTGGAGCGGTCTTCTTGTTGATAACTCATCTTTGGCTTTAAATGACGTGCGGGTTTGTTTTCCCAATTGACAAGATTTGCATATAGTATTAGAAGGCCATTTTATTTCTGGCATGTCTATGACAACTTTCTTCTTGCTTAGTCTGATGATGTGATCAAAGCTGAGATGTCCCAACCTTTTATGCCATAACCATGACTCCTCAAGTTTTCTAAGATGACATGCTTCATATTCCTCTTTCACAATGTAAACATTACTCTCTGTTTGAACTCCTTTGAGAAGAGTCCTACCTGTGGTGCTTGATCTGACTTCACAGTCTTGTGCTCTAAAGAGAACTTCACAGCCTTTATCACAAATTTGACTGACACTCAGCAAATTTGCTTTAAGCCCATCTACAAATAGTACATCTTGGGCCTTTCCTCTGCCATTTTCTAGGCTGACTGAGCCTTTTCCTTTTATTTTTCCTGATTTATCATTGCCAGATTTCTTTTTATCAAGAGTTATAAACTTACTTCTGTCTCCAGTCATGTGTTTTGAGAAGCCACTATCCAAATACCACTGGCATTTCAGATCTTGAGCAGTTAGAGCCAAGTCACATTTATTCACTTTCTTTATCCACTGGAAGCATACTTTTGTTTGGTATCTTTTGTGAGATGATAAATCACATCCTCTCAGAGGACATTTGGAAGGCATATGTCCAATTTTGTTGCATACACAACATTTGATCATTATTTTTGCAGAATTGTGAATATGGGAAAAAATTCTTTGATTCATAAACCTCCTTGGGGTATTGACCATCAATCTTTGTCCATATTTTCTACACTAAATTATTTTATGGCCAAATTCCTTACAATAAAAATAATAAACATAGAAACTATTTGCATACCTGATGTAAGATTGTCTTCTCCATTTGTTTGCTTGAGATAGTCTCTTCACTGTTTGGATCTTTTGCTGGTTTGAATTAATCCTCCTTGCATGACAGTATGCAGTAATGTGTCCCAGCTTGTGACAGACACAGCAGGTGGCATTTTTCATAGGAGGAAAGAGTCTTCTTTGATGGCTTCCAAATTTGTCATCACCTGAATTATATGATTCTTTTTCTGTTGTCTGAGTGTTTCTTTCATTCTTTGTTACTTGAGGTTTCTTCTGGATTCTATCTCCCTCCTTATATGTTTCTTCTTTTGTGGGAATTATTTGAGCTGCTTCATCGGCCTTCTTTGCTTTTACAAAAATAATTTCTCTTTTTTAATTTTCTTTGCTTTTACTTGACTCTCCTTCATATCCTATTCCAATTTTTATCATAGGAGATCTTTGAGCATCCAAAATCTCTTTCAACTTGCTAGAGATTGTTAAGAATTTGTAGCCACTTCCTTTGAGAATTTTCTAATTTCTTTCTGAGACATACTACTTCTTCTTCCAACTTCTCTTGTTCCTGAGTTTTCTCCTTGACTTGCTTAAGTAACATGTCTTCTATTTTCTTGGCTTCTTCAAGCTCTATCTTTAGCTGCATGAGGATTTCTGAATTCTGTTCTTCTCGTACATACTTGAGGAGAATGTCCTTTTGTTTTATGCACTTCATTTTGAGTCTATAAATCTCCTAAAGGGCACTTCTTAGCTCCCCCTCAAGGTCAACTTCACCTTCTTCTTCTTCATCTTCTACCAGGAGTCCTTCAAGGTATTCTATGGCCATCAATAAAAATTCAGAGGTTCCTTCTTCACTTGAGGGTTCATCAGAGTCTTCGGATACACTGCTGTCTTTTTGAGCATAGTAGGATTTTCTACTAAATTTATTTCCTTTCTGCCAGTTCTTTGATGTATTTTTCCCTGATTCTTGAGCCTGATTCTTTACTTTCTTGTGGGGACACTTAGCAGCATAGTGTCCAAATCTTCCACAGTTAAAGCATTTGAAAGGAAGTTTTCCTTTGTATTTACCTGAGCCTCTATCCAACTTCTTGAAAAATTTAGCCTCTTCTTCATCTGAGCAAGAGCATATGTCTTCCTTTTCTCCTTTCTTCTTTTCTATTTTAAAAGCTGCCTCCCTCGTACTTGGCTTCTTTTGTGGGAGTCTCATCTCATATGCTGTTAGATTTCCTAGTAGCTGGTTCATGGTCAAGGTTTCCCAATCAGCTGTTTCTTCTATTGTAGACACCTTGGGGTTAAAACTAGGTGGAAGAGATCTTAGAATCTTTTGTACAATTACAATTTCTTTTATGGATTCACCTAGAGCCTTCATGTTATTTACTAGTTCTGCAACCCTTAGAAAGAAGATAGCAATGTCTTCATCATCATTCATTTTTAAGTTCTCAAACTGGGCTCTATAAACTTGAAGTTTGGCAGTCTTTACCTCCTTGTCTCCCTCATGGAAGCTCTCTAGAGTATCCCACATCTCTTTGGCAGTGTCTTTGTGCATTACTTTGATAAACTCTGCTTCACAGAATCCATTTAAGATGACATTCATGGCTTTTGCGTTAGCTACAAAATCTTGTTTGGTTTATTTCTCTGAGTCAGTTGCCTTTGGGGCATATCCTAATTCCACAACAGCCCAAACTTCTATTCCTAGAGACATTATGTATGTCCTCATTTTGATTTTCCAGAAAGCATAATTTTCACCCGTAAAAAAAGGGGCTTTATTGGTTGAGCATCCTTCTTTACTAGCCATCCTGAGAACCTAGGATCTCCTTTTAGTTGTTAAACTGGTACAAAGGAACCTGGCTCCGATACCAATTGTTGAATCTTTGGTTAAACTGAGAGGGGGTGGATGAATCAGTTTAAAAAAAATCTTTGACAATCAAGAATTTTTATCAGACTTATTTACAGCTTAATATGTGAACAGTCTTACAATGTAGCAGCAAGTATTAAGTTAATGTGAAATCAACCTTATTGTGAGAGCAAAAAAAAATAAACAGATTGATTGGATCATATCAACATATAAGCAACACACATAGAGACAACAGTTGTAAGTGGAAACCCATAAAGGGAGAAAACCACATCTTATTATTGTTGTGATGCAAAGGCAATCTCCAATTCCCTCTCACCACTGTTTTCTGCAGGCACCAACCTACAGGAGGTTCCTACCTCAGTCAGCTACAACTGACAGCTATCAAGCTTCAACTTGATAGGGAAGCTCCAACTTCCTTAATTTATCTAAATAAATTTTTGCTGATTTACTTCAAGTATCAGCTCTGTTCTGTAGCATCTCTTTCTGCTCCTCTCTTCCTTATCTTCTCTACCTCAATCTTCTATACTCTGCATTCTCTATCCTTACTCTCTCTAACCTCTCTTATGCATATCAAGTTGATATTAATCCTTACTCTCTCTAACCTCTCTTATGCATATAAAGTTGATATTATACATAGAGTTCCTCACATGACTGTTTGTATTTCACAAGGAATTTGGAGTGAACAGTCATGACTCTTTGGCTTATGTCTTCTCATTTCTTTGTCCAACTCATTAAAAATATAACAATATGTAAAAATTTCAATGTTACAATGGGATTTTTATTTTTCCTTTGGATACTTGCCTTTGCATCACAAACAAAAAAATTGAAAATTTACATTTTTAGTTTCAATATATAAACTTCACTCAGCCCTTGGCTTGCTAGTTTTGTCCTTTTTGTCGTTGTCATGCAACTGTCATGTATACCTATGTTTACTGTAATTGTGTGCACCTGTGCATGTATAACTGCTTTTCCAAGTTTAGTCCCAATTTTTTTCTTTCTATGCATATAACCGTGCATCTCCAACTTTCGGGCCTTTTCACTTATATTCTTGATTTAGAACAAATGTAATATTGGCTCACGACATTTCTACAAACGCAATATACCAATATATTATACATTTTTCTATCCAGTGTTTCAAAATGCTGAATAGTATCTTTGACTTTTTCTTAAACCTCGACGCATCAACATTCTATATATATTAACATAAATATACTCTTACATGCTCATGGTTTCCTCATAATATATATTCCCCACTTCAATTGTTACAAAAATTAATGTGCCACTGACTTATATTAAAACCCAACAGTAATATATATCCATATAACCTTTCGGACCCTCGTAAACCATCATGCCCATCCAACGACTATGATGATGTCACTTTGTTTTTGGTGATCCAACGTGCATAATGAAATATCACGCAACCAAAAATCACGAGAGTTAATTCTCCGAGTTCACGTGATGGAGCGGGTCCCAACGCTTAACTCCCCTTCTCATCCGACGACAGAGAGCACGTCGCCTTGCCCCATGTGATCCAATGGATATCGCTTGGCTTAGATGCATGAGCGATAATGCGTGATGAGAGTGGTTTTCCAAAATCGCTCAGGGACACGTGTTGTCCAGCGTATGGAATCACGCTGATTTTCTAATTATCGCTTGCCCGACGAAGGCGGTGCGATAAAAACCCGAAACCCGCCTTTACTGTTCACTCCAGTCATGGTTACGCTTCTTACCTTCCAGGTTTTGTTCCGCCTTTATTATTTATGAATTCCGCTTCAATGTTTTTCTTTTCATTACAGTTCCATTGCTAAGTTTAATGCTTTGTTCACGATTTCGTTTGTGTCTTTTAACACGAATTCTTTACACCAGTTGCTGCCTTCCGACCTCGACGCAACACCATGCCATTTTGTATTCAATTCTGCTATGATATATCATATATCAACCTTCCATTGCATGTTTAGGGTTCTACCCTGTCACAGTTCCGCTTCTAACTGCACATTCAAGTTCTTGATTCCGCAAACTAATCACTTTACTACGGTCCATCACAACTATAATCTTTGCTACATTCAAAACCATCATATCTCTACTACCATTAATTTCTTCAATTTATACACAATACACAGAATTCGATTAGAGTTCTCAGTGCATTCAATCCCAATATCGACACGAAGTCGATTTCTCCACCGACACACAGAGGGAAATTCAGCTTCGTATTGCTCATACATTTATCTACTAGAATTAAAAGCCTATTCCTGTAGATAAACTCGTAAACCGATTTCCAAAGTCCTCTATGTATAGGGTTTGCTTGAAATTTCATGAGCCAAATAGAGTCCAAGGAATAAATTTATTCTTTACACTGAGATTAACACTCTAATTGCCATGAATTCAACCAGGACCATATACGAACATCAGGTACATTCATTACTTTGTCTCTCCAAATCTGCTATTAAATTTAGGCATATTTATTCTCTGTCTCTCCAGATATGATATTAAATGGCCCTCTTCTATTATCATCTCTCTCCTGCTGTCTCCTCTCTTGCTGCCTCTATTCCCTCTCTTTTTGCTGCCCTTTGCCATCAATGAAAACATTTTTAACATTTTCAACTTATCTCCCAAAGGTTTTACTCAAATTTCAAGAGGAAGTAATCATTGGATGAAAATTTTAATTCGTCATCTAAGGAATACCCATGTTTCATACTTTTGATTGACCCTGCTACAAGAAAAATGAAAAATACATGAAAACATGCGATTACAATCACGATTTTCATGTATTTCTGATTATTCGTGTAGCAATGTCCATCAAAAGTATGCAACATGGGTAATCATTTTATGAAGAATCAAATTATGTATCCAATGAGTGTTCCCGTTTGAAATTTGAGTAAACCGATAGGGATATCAGTTTAAAATATAAGTTGAAAAAGTAGTTTTTTTCTTTTTTCCCTCTAAAGTTTGATGATGTAATATAATCTTATTTTATTATTTCCACTATTATTTTATAATTTCCTTAGGAGGCCCATTTTAGACCCTCAAAATCCACCTAATGATGAAAACATGTTCACACATGTGGATTGATCTGGTTTGCAGGACTATAGACCAGATGTGAGAAAACGACTTATAACAACCTTCATGCATCTCAACTTTTCTTCCAAGAACATCTTCTACTGCCCGGAAGGACCCTAATATAGCATGGAGAAATCATCCCACATTTCGTTGGTCGTTCCTTTGTATATCATAGTGAGATTGTATGATCTTGGAATCCATCTAAGATAAATTGCGTCGCCTTCACCATTTCATTCCTTTATTCTTTGAGCTGATCTGCCTCTGGGGGAACTACTACCACATTATCTATATAGGCTTTCAGGCCATATTAATCTAGAAGGACGGGCATCCTTTCCTTCTATATGACGTAGTTTCAGGCACCCTTAATCCTATCCTGATATGTAAGCCCAGTTGTGGCCATCTCTGATCTGATCTGGAAAATCCCTCTTCCTCTCCTTGGTTGTTTCTCTGCTACTCACACTCCCTTCTTGAATATGTAGATATTCTAGTTGCTACTTCCAATCTGCCTCAAACTTCTAAAACTTGAAGTTCTCTAAGAGGATTTTTTTCTCTATTGTCTGTACTTTTCTCTTCCACCTGAAGTTGGTTCTTCTATTGCAAAACCCTCTGCGTCCAACCATAAATATTCTTAGTGAAAATATGAGTCGTTGTTGCTCCCTCTCACTGCTAGAATCACTGAATTTGGAAATTAATTTTTTTTCTACCAAATTGCACTAAAACATCAATCTCATACCTAGAAATTCAATCTTCCTATCTAAGCACTACGCAACCTATGAGAATTTCAGCTTGGTGCTCCCTTTGAACAAATAAATTATCTCCTCTGCTTATTAGCATCCAGACTGATCACTTCCATTATGATACCACGTGAAAATTTCATCTATCATAGAAACTACAAATTATTATGCTAATTGTTAATTTATTTAACAATTTATTTGCAGTTTTCTACGAAAAATATCAGATAATTCACACTATGATTTTCAAAAATAAATTGCTGAATAAAATAGTGCTACAAACTAAGAAAATTATAGCACACTTCTAGCTCGGCTGGGCTTGACCCAGGTTCATCTTGTACTTCGCACCAACAAAACCCCCAGACACCAGCCCTTTCAGCAACAACCTACAAGAAGATCACAATCTCACCCGATGTCGCTATGGGTGGTTGCATAACCAAGTTTCTGCAACCTTGAGGGACTGCACGAGGTGGATGTTACTTTTGGTTTTTGTGTTCTACTTATTATTTCAACATTAAAACAACTACTGCGCTGTGTATTCTAACTTCTTACTTCAACACATTCAATTTAACATAAATGCATTATATAACAGTATAAGTTGCGTTATTATAGCATGTAATCACAATCATTACTTCGTATAAACAGATAAATAGTAAACATAGCACATAAACACATAATATGCCCAAAAATTCTTCTTCTTTATTAAGATCAATATTCTAGTACATTCAACTTCTCGACCTGCGCACTAAGCTGTAGGTGGTCTATGAACTAAGCTGTAAACTCTTCCTATGTCTCTGCGCACTCAACTGTGGAGCCTCCCCTTTAGGAAAAAAATAGACTAAAAACATAAAATACAATATATTTTTCTCATCAACTATTTTAAGTCATAAATTCGACACAACATTATATTTCCTTATATATCATTACATAGAAAAACCATGGTTCACATACCATATGCTTGAAATTTTTTTTAACTATAACCCAATACCTATTACAAAATGAGGGGCTTTGACCCACCCCGAAGCCCCTAGAACACCGTGTGGTAGATCTAACTTCGCGGTACCATACACTATGCTCCTCAAAATGTGGAGTCTTTTACCAAAATTCAACCAAGTTGGGTTGTGGCCAATAGGCTCCCAACACTCACATGTCAGTCGTCCCGAGTCACTCAAATACTATTCCAAAAAAATTTACTACGATCCTCATAAATGAATCATTTTATGGCTGAAGTATCTATGTTAGGTACTTTTCCTCACATCACACTTGTTCCAGTAGTTCCTTTGTTGTTTGTCCAACAATCTTCTGCAACACTTCTTTTTCTCTCTAGCGCAACTCCTTGAGCTTTTCATCTACTGCTTATGAAATTTGTAGGGCCTCATCCCGCCACAGCTGAGTCCTTCTATAAAATCATCTATTTCCTCTGAATGTCTTCAATATCATTTTTATGAGTCTTTCGTATTGTTATTTTGAGGAGCCTCTATGAGACTGGTAAGGTCTTCGCAGTTGCCTAAATTTATTCAAACTACTTCAGCTTTTTCTAGAGCTCCTCTTCAATCCTATGAATTTTTGGATCCTCCTCCAATGTGGTTCAAAACCCCATAGTTTCATCTAGTAGTTTTCCATAGTGCTTCACTGTGTTAGAGATGCCTTGTAGTGTAGTTTTTAAATCCATAAAAATTTGGTCATATACCTCTGGTGGTGTGACTGGTTGCAACCTCATTTGAACCTCAAGGATATTTACCTCATACTCTAACTTAGTGTCTACGAACTTATCCTTGAGTCATTTACTGCAAGGAAAAGAGCCACAAAATTCTCCGCTACTGACTCTTATTCATGGTACTTTACGTTTTTAACTTCAATATAAGTGTTTTTGATGGATTCCTCTAGTTGCTGATGTTGCTTGTGTGCTCCATCCCTTTCCTTAATTAGCTGATCGAGATCCTTCTTTAGTGAAGCTCTTTCCTTTTCCAACTAAATTTTTAATTATTGTGATGTCTGTAGTTCTTGACCCATTAGATGATATGTTATACCTTGGTGGAATTCATGCAATCTATGGGTGGGTAGCACAGTGATGTTCATGTTGATACAGTCCCACCCATTTTTGTGTTCTCTGACTTAAACAGATTGAAATTGTAACACTCCGCCTGGTATTTGTAAACTCCTTATTCCAAATTTTGTCTCGATCCGTTGCTCTTGTTGTGCTAGCTGACTCATATTCTTTGGCTATTTGACTATCTGTGGCAGTGTATTTAATTATGCAATTCCTTGTTGAACTTCTGACAAAAAAGTTATGTATCGATCATCAATATTGGTCCACATATCTATTATTACCTGCTATATTTTTTTGCCAATATCGTCGATGTCCCCATCATTGAGGAAAAGTTGTACTGCGCCCTTAGACTTATCTGCTTCCTAATTCTTCCTTGCACTTGCGGTACCTACAGTTAGAATTAGTTTTTATGATGATGGATGGTGAGTGTTCTAGCTCTACGTTGCTTAGAGGGTCCTCGCCACACTGTTCCTGCTCTGGCTCTGTCCCTTCTGTGTCTTTTCTTGTGTATTTTTTATTGTATTTTTCTATGTTATTACCACTTTGACCCGCATGTTGCGCGATGTCCTCCTCTGCTCCAGTGTCGTCTATGGATGGAGTCATCCACTCTACGGACCATTTTTTTACTATGATGAGAAGGTAATCCTCGGTGACCAAATATGACAAAGGATGAAATGTCTCTGTCAAATCCTTCTGAGAATTTATGTATATCCTTAGAATTTTTTTCTTTAAAATATGCAATGTTGCAGTACTTATCATACAAAATTGGTGATAGCCTCAAATTCTGATTCACCACCATGTGAATGTATATCTACACCATTAGAAATAAGATTTTTTTCTCCTGTGCGCGCAATGACTCCTTAGTAAACCAGAGTGATGCATACTGTATGGCTTCGCATACATCTACTTTGACCAGAGGAAACTGTGAGTCCTCCGACTCCTTCCATGCCAACAATGTGATGATCAAGATCAACCATGCATATTGGAAAGTCTTCCCCTCTTCTGGTGCTTCACAAAAATCCCCCGAAAATTCCCTGCATTAAATACCCATCCCATGTGAACTGGACCCCTATTTTTCATTGCGCATCCAAGGAAACCACAGTTGCGAGGACTTCGTTGCCTCTACACTTCCTCATTATCTTCCCTACTAAGACATGTGCGAAGAAGCACACTCCTTGTTCGTTGATGGTTTTAATGTCATAGCCTCATGACTTATTGACTAACCCATACTTTTCTTTCATTCTCTATGTTTCTGCCTTGTGTTGATATTTGCCGACGAAACCTTTGGTGGGGTCCTTTCCTTGGTATGGAAGTGTAGTAATTCTCCATAGAATCATCTCATCTATCATGATCCTCTTCCCTATTCAGAGGAATCCATCATGTAATAATTGCATTAGTTGTCAAACACAGGCTGGGTTCAGATTTATTCGACCGAAAAGGGGTACATTTAGCATGTTAAGAAAACCTACTCTTTGTAGTCATTCAGCCCACTATAGTGGCTCCAACCTTGTGACTCCACTCTCTATATAATATACCTCCTATAGGTACCTTCTTGGCTTGAATTGCGCATACTTACTCCCATCGTTGAAGTCCCAATCCTCCATCTTTAGCTGCGGAATATTTCCCAATAATTCTCCTTCAAATGGGACCTTCTTTGGTAGCAGTGATGTGAAGGTGTTGAAATTTTTGTCTTTGGGATATTTAATTGGCTTGGCACCCAATTTCCTTTGTGGAAAGTATGAAGGCAACACAAAGTGGATTTCTATTCTCTTTGTCTATATTTCCTCCATCTCGACTTCCTCCTCACTGCCGTGAATTTCCACTTGTTTCTTCCCCTTCTGTGTGGCTTTCTTGTCCTTTCTGTTTGTTTTCCACTGCTCTTTTTCTACCTTATACCTTGGGGATGTTCTGAGATCTGCTCCAGAGGCCTCATCTGGTCTCTTTTCTTGTATTTTATTTAGTTATTCTTCTTCGGAGGGTTTTTTTCATAGCTACCTCACGCGCCTTGGAGATATGAATTCAATCGATGTTGCGGTTTCACCACCCTGCGATTCCATGATACTTGCTAATCCTTTCTTTAGAAACACTCTAGACAGATCTTCAAAAATTCTATCAGAAATACAAAAGCACGCTCGTCTCATACTTGGTTGCAATTTATCAATTTTAATTCTCCAGATGGAAAAGTGTAGAATGTGGAGCGAGGCATTTCTTTTATAACAAATTTTAATTCCGAACATCATGATTAGCTTAGATCATTCTCATTTATTGAAAATATGGTGCTATATCCAACCAGTTGTTATTCATAAATGAATTTCTCCCCCTCCTCTTAACGAAAACTTTAGTTTAATGATAATTTTTTTCTTCAAACGGTCATATTTTTGGAAAACTTCGATGCATCCCCCTTTGTGTCACAACAATCCTTCCTTCATCATTGTTATTTCGAACTTTGACATACTCCTGAATATCACATAATAATATTTCTTCACCGAAATCCTTTTCTACAGATTAGTTTATAGTTCAGTGCCCACTTTCAACTGTAGGTGGTGCCAAGACTTTTCTCCTTTCATATTTCAGTTCTAAGCTCCAGGGATAGAGTTGTCCCTGTATACTTTTAATCTGCTACCATTCACTTGTCTAGGAATCATATGACCAATTATCTTCGTGAGTTGAATTTTACCACCATCATATATGTTCTTGATGATATATGGTATTAACCAATGTGATTTAAACATTCTTGGGAACTTCATAAATTTTCTATCATATAAAAGTACAAGATCTCATTCCCTGAATTTTTTCTGCTTCATGTGCCTGTCATGCTAGGATTTATCCCTTTGTTTTTGTACTTGTTGATGAAAACCTATAATAAAGTTTTATTTTTCCAGATCAAGTAGTTGTGCCATCCTTTCCTCCATTATATCAGAGTCTTCCATGTATGTGAAGGTTGCAATTCTAAAAATTGACACAATGTATCCCATCAGCATGATTTCTTCCTGTCCATAGACCAACCTAAAAGGTGTTTTCCCTGTCAGTTTCTTACATGTTGTCCTACATGACCATAAAACTGCTGGAATAATTATATCCCAGTCATTTATATTCACATTTCACACTTTTGTGAGTGAGTTATCCATGATATTATTGAAATATTCGACTGTCTCATTCACTTGAGGATGATAGGGTGTGGTTTCTGATGCTGTACTTGAAACTCTTCAGTCATCACCTAAATAGTATTATGCAAGAAATGTGAACCCCTCTCACTTATCAAGGTCTTTTAGCACCCATATCTGGACAAAATATATTCAAATATGAACTCCGTGATAGTATCTACGGTGCAATCCTTCACTAGTTGTGCCTAACACACCTCATCAAATAATAAATTGCAATGATTATGTATATTGCGTCAGTCTTTTTTCCTGGTATATTGATGGGTCCAAAAAAGTCAATAGCCCATTTTTAAAATGTTTTCAACATCACTTGTGAATTTAGTGGCATTTTGTCCCTTCTAGATGGGTTTCCTATTCTTTGGCATGCTTCGAAAGTTGACAAAATTATTTTGCATCCTTATGTACTATGGATCACCATAACCAAACTCTCAAAATTTCATACGCAATTTCCTTACCTGGATAATGTCTTCCCACAACTCCTCCATGATATTCTGCTAAAATAAATAGTTCCTTTTATGTTTAGGTACATATATATGTAGTATTTCATCTGGTCCCATTTTGTATAAGTGTCCTATAATCAATGAAAAATTAGCAGCTTTGACTACCAACTCCTTTTTCTATGTAGTGTACTTCGTAGGTGCCATCCCTATGGTAAAAGACATAATAATATCCATGAAGTGATAATCTGCAACCCTTATTGTGAAGAACTACGCATCGGGTAGGTTATCCTCGATGCTTGTGGGTTCTTCTATTGTTTCATTCCTTGACAAATTGTTGGGAAAAATATTTTTTTGAGGGGGGTGAATCAATATTTAAAACTCACAAAATCTTTTACTTTTCTTTTATGAATTCTGTATGTGACTTGACCAAAGAAAACTAGCATTTGTGCGTGACTGTTATTAAGGAAACTAGTGTATAGCCACTAAACTTATAATTCAGATAAATCTTCAATTAATTGACTTAAAACAGTGCTCATTGATTCATCAGAAATTTAATAAGAAGTAAACATGTGTAGTAAGAAAAAAATAGACCATCACACATAAGAAACAAAAATGAACACCAATATTTAAGGCAGAAACCCAATGTGGGAGAAAACCACCGCTAATTTCGTCTTTGTGTTCAATATTTTATTATAAAGACAACTGCTTACAATCTTGTACTGTCTCAGATTAATAGTAGCACACAGGCACCAACGTGCAGAAGGATACAACCTTATCTTGTTCTCCAGCTCAAACTGGAAGGGAGCTCCAACCTCCTCATCTCGTTTACCAACACCCATTGGAAGGGAGCTATGGCCCCCTGATCTCGTTTATGTGCACCCAATCGAAGGGAGTTACGACCCCCTAATCTCATTTACTAGCACCCATTGGAAGGGATCTATGACCCCCTCACTGAAGACTCCAACCCTCAAACCATACATGGACCATGCTTCATAAATTTTCACATTGGATCCACCTGCTTCAACACATCATAACTTGTAGGCTACTTTTCATCAAATTTTCAGACTAGGCCAACTACACTAATTTAAGCCTAGCATCATATATCAGAACTGAAACATAAAAATGTACCAAATAAATCACCAATCAGCCAACGAATCATCGATCTTCAATCACCAAACAACCCATATCTATATGAATACTTCATTGACAAACAATAGAAACACATCAATATTGTATAAAATGATCAGACATATTCTTCAGTAGAAACCCTAGTTTCAATATGCACTTTCCATTAAAAAATTCCACGTGTATGCATGCTTATCCATAACCAAAATCGCGTACAAATCTCAACATACTTTAGAATACATATGCTACTGTGTAGAACAAAACCAACATGTGTACGCACTGTCAAACTCACATACATATCTCCAACTAATTCATGACTATGATACACTTCATAACTTCAAACATAATTCGATCATAACATTTACTGTAACAAACATGCACAAAACCACAAATCTAAACTACCCATAAAAATATCGTGCAATACATAGTCATTTCAGGTCTAATGATCCTGATCCATCATTGTATTCACAGGTGCATAATTAGTTCATATCAACCAATCACCTAAAGCCCATATCATGCAAATATACTTTAGATTGAATTATTCATTCATCATCCTCACTTATGCACACATTAACACTTTTATCTTCACCTACTTATATAGCTTGAACCTTAACCAATACCATGGGCCAAAACCATACTAGTACCGGTGGTAATATTTGAAGGGATCAAATAATCTTTACTACAATCAATATTATGGGCTAATACCATGGTAAATACCCTTGGTATTTAATAAAATAACGTGCCAATATGTACACACCTTTTATTATTCACACTATTGAAATTTTCAACAAGAAACAATGAAGTTGGAAACTAGAAATGGAATCCAAAAAATGGCACCCAGAAATGGCTACCATATGAGGCTTCTGGTTTAATTTTCCCTTATTAAATTGGAAGAAAAATTGTAATTTAAACTCATGAGAACTTGTATTAGCTAACTGAGTCAGGAAGACTTAGCTGGCTTAGGAAATTTGAGTTATAGGTCTAATAGGATGCATGCAAAGGAATTTTCTATTTTTAGGGGGTACAGATATAATTATTTGTGAGTTGTAATTATTTAACTCAATTAGTTGAGTTAAAATCAGTTTAACTAGTTCTAATTGAGTGATGAGTTAGTGAGAGGTCTGATGAATTAAATCTGATTTAATTCACAAGCAGATCAATAAGTTAATTGATAATTCACTATAAGCAATTGTTGCATGTCAGTTCTAAGGAATACCTAGTTGAGTTTGAGGTTAAAGGGAATATAACTATCAGTTGTGCCATTATAAAATTGTACATATCATGCATGAGGTCATCGGGAAGGCCTTGAGGGATTGCACAATCATTAATTGGTATTTTCCTAATTAATATGGGCTCAATTAACCTAAGAATGCACAATAAAGGAAGGTCAGACAAAGGCAAGAAAAATGTTAAATACTTGACCGATTTTGCTTAGATCGCAAGCCAAATTTGAGCAGGACCGGAGTGAGACAATTAGGAAAGCGCAGAGGTTTCTCATTGTGAGGAACATCATTGTATTTTTTCATGATCTTGACCATATGAAATATAGATATAGAGGGGTTTTGAGCAATTTATTTTCCTAGACACATCTTGTGTTATGCGAATGATTGTGTCTTTCTATTTCATGATATGTGATTGTGCGATCGTGTTTTGTTTCTACGAATTGCAGAAGGATTCAATATCTTTTTTTAGTAAATTATAAGATCAGGATGAATCCCGTTCGTAGATTTTATACACATACTTGGATGTGTGTTAAACTTGGCTTCATATAACCTGCGTATATTTCTTCAAATATTCACCTTCATAAATCTTCTGCCTCTGATTTGCATAGCTCCGTCCCATCATTCTGTCACTCTATTCCATCACTCTGTCATCTATGAATTGACCTGTGAACTAATCTGGTTACCATATACTTATACTGTTGCAAGTGGGTTGCCATCAAGGACAACACAGACATCATAATGCCAACATAGATGATCAGGCCCGACATTCAATATTCATGGCTTGACTACAACCACAAAGTTGTATTCCTAGAACAACCAAAACCACCAACAAATTTTTCCTCATAAAACATGCTTATTCACCAAAAAATTCAGTGTAGAGTGATTAGTGAACATATTGAAATGTGTTCCCAATAAATAATGCATGAACTTATGTAATGCATAGACCATAGCTAACCCTTCTCTTTCTGTTGTAGAATAGTTCTTCTCCACCTTGAAATATTTTTTGCTTCCAAAAGCTATAGGGTGATCAATTTATCCTACTCCTGGTTGTTCCAGTATTATACTCAACACTATGGAAGACGCATCAACATGTACATGAAATTCATTATTCCAGTATTGGAAAACTATAATAGGCACAATTACCATATTCTCTTTCAATATGTTGAGGATATTTTGGAATTCTTTATCCCATTGAAAAGTAACATCTTTCTTTAGTAGCTTCTCGATTGGCACAGTTATCTGCACGTACCCCTTTATAAACTTTTTGAAATAGCCAGTGTGTCCAAGTGTTGTGCACAATTGTCTCACTATTTTTTGCATTGACAAATTCACAATAATTGCTACTATCATGGGGTCCACCATTAATCCCTACTTACAAACCACACAACCCAATAATACACCAAACGGTACAAAAAAATACACTTCTTTTTATTCAATGATATTTGATATTTCCTACATGTATCCAACATAAATCTCAAGCTGGAAACATGCTTTTTCAATAGCCCAAAGACCATCCAATCATCAAAGTAAACTTCCAAAATTTTTTGTATGTACTCCTTGAAAGATGGGACTATAACTCTAGAAAATATGGCAAGAGCATTTTTCAAGCCAAAATGCATCGCCATGTACTAGTAACATCCCCAGTTTGTATTAAAAGTTGTCTTATGTCTATCTTCTGGCGCAATTTTCATCTTATGGTAACCCAAAAATCCAATTGTGAAATAATAGGCCTCCTTTCCTCCTACATTGTCCAATAATTTGTCTGTAAATGGTGTATGGAAGGTGTCATGAAGACATGAATCATTCAATTTTCTCAAGTGAACACAATTTATTATCTATCCTTTTATCTTCTTCTCCTAAAATACCATGGGACTTACCCATTCAAACTCTTTGACAAGCTCGATGATCCCAACTTTGATCCTCCTTCACTTATTCTTTGTATTTCAAATTCAACGTATATGGCCTTTTTTTTAATCGCTTCAATTCAGGTTTTGGGGGAATCCTCATAGCTCCTAGGTCACTTTCTATGCCATTTAATTCAAAAAAATTTGTGGGGAAGAGCTCTTCATAATAATGCAAAAAATCTGTATTTTTTCTAATTGTATCTTCATCCCAATAGTCTCCAATCATTCCAAAATTTGGCTCTTCCTCTGATCCGATATTAATCTTCTTACTTTTTGTGGGCTTCACTATATCAAGTATTTCAGGTTTTGGTCCAAAAAAATTGCGATGTCCTTCTAATTCTAGGATATAATTATTGCGTGGATCCTCATCATCCCCTCATGATGTCACATTATAACACTCCAATACCTTCTTCAACTGCGCGGTCCAATCAGGTTGCTTCCATGTTATTGAATTTGTGTTCAAAAAGACCTTCTCTCTAACATTTTGAAGGGATGAGTCTATGCATCGAAAGTCATCATCAAAACTAAATATTAGTATAAACCCTGAAACCAAATCTATTTGGTTCACAATTTCATGTCGCATTTTTGTCTCAAGATAGCAATTCGTAAGAATCATTTCTAGTGTGTGGATAAACCCATGTACCCACTCTTGTTCTAGAATTTGTGTCCAAGCTGAAGTGTAGCGATGAATATGATCCTGATGTTCAAACTTACCATGATAATGTACTTTGAATCCTATATTTACTGGCCCAAACCTGACCCACATCAACCTTCGATATTCTTCCCAACTTCCCATTTTCTGTTTACGAGTACCCCACCATCTAGCAGGTGTAGACCTCAAGGCTACATCCAAAGCTTGTAACCTCTATTATTCTGGTATTTCTCTTGCATATTTATCAAGAAAAATTCTTACGTCTCATATCCCATCATTATAAGGCAGGTTGCATACCTCCGAGCTTATGCAACAAATTGATTTTGTGATTATGGCACATTGTCTAGTAGATAGTTCATATAACCTGTTCTGCCAATTTTCGAGTTCTTCCTCATAATTTAAAGTAAAGGAATTTCATTGTTCCCAACTTATACGACCATCTATAGTGGTATTAATCCAATATTCCTCGTTATTTTTCATCTTATAAATGTTTTCGACATCTGTGTCATAGTATTCATCCTAGATAGGCTCGATATATCATACTCCTTCTGATGGGTCTAAAGGAAAAATGACCATCATATTGTCCTTTCAAACACCATTTGTATATTCTTCACATTGATTATTTCTAAATTATAAAAAACCAAATCTTATCCAAGAAGCGTTGGATAGGGGTTGTTGTCATCTACAATTTCAATCACCTCGAATTACACAACAACCTGCACTCCTTCAATATCTACTAAAAATGCCAGTTAACCTTCCTGTAGGGATAATATTCTACTAGTTGGCTATCCTCAACTGGATCGATGACCATTGCAACTTTGATCTTGCCATTCACTCCCAAGTTTGATTAGGAAACACATTTGTGTCAGATCCCAAGTCTAGGATTACCTATTCCATATCATATCCCCCAATCTGCGTAGTTAGTCTCATATCCCTTCCTCTTCTCTTCTTATGTCAATGTAATTTGTTCACTAGTGAAGATTGCTTCACAGTACTTATTTCTCAGCACAAGAGTCTATCAACTCCTGGAGTACTTTAAAAACTTTCTGATTTCTCAACAACTTCATGTAAGTTTGTAAGAATGATCTTAAGATATTTGGATCTAATTCATGCATTGTATTTGATACTTTGGTGCAGTCCTTATTTGGTAGCAACTTCGGTTGCACCTTAGATGTTGAAGCTCCTGGGTCCATGAAGCTTTGCTTCGCCTCTATGGATATTTCTTTTTCTCTCTGCATATTGAATCTAGGGGAGTTTTGTTCGGTCTTTCTTACCCATGTATCTTCCATTGGCTTCTTACCTTCTGCTTTATCATTTCACATCCCAGCTCCAATCCTTGTTACAATGTTGATACACGGTTCATTCTCCCTTGGTTCAACGTTAATCATTTGTAAATTTCATGCAGCCTGTTGGTTCCTTATCTCCATGATATTCATCATAAGGTCCATAAATTATTCTATCTCATGATCAAAATTTATACAATAATTACAAGTTGAATTAGGGTTCTGGAAATCTCTCACAAAGTGTCTTGTCTCTCCGCACTTGTAACATATAATATGGCTGCGTCCTCGACCAGATCCTTCTCGTCATTCTCATCCTCATCCTTAGAAACCTCCTCGACCAAAATTATATCCTTGATCCTCATGTGAATGTCCTTCAACTTTCATTTTTTAATAATCAACACTGCACTCCATCATCAATTCATAACTGTAGTCGTTTTTATCGTCATGCCCTACTGATTTACAAAATTTGAAAACAACTACCTCAGTGGCTACACATATTTATGCATCAAATATCATTATTCAAATCAATGTTGGCCTGCGGTTCTACATATCTCACACCATACACTTGATCCTGGATTTAATGGATTAGGTGCTCCACTAGCCAAGTAATCCCTAAACATAGGGCATTATTCCTTAGAATGGCCTTTTTCTTTACACTTTATACACCACACTTTTGTTCTAAATTCTTGTCTAAATTCTTCACCTTTCTTGAGATCTTGCAATTTCAAGGTTAAATTTTCTAGCTCACTTTGAATCTGTTGTACTGCTATATGACTATGTGCTACCAGTGAAGCTTCCAAGTTCATTGCAATTTCTAGAGCTTCAACCTGGGTTGATCTCTTCTGCTATGTGAGGGGTAACCTGATATGAGGAAGAAACACAACTATAAACCATTCTTTGTGCTTCTCTATGGGTATGATAAAGCTTACTTGTCCCATTAACATCTTGAACCTTTGATGCAACTCCCAAACACATTCATTAGTCATATTTTTTATTTCCTTCATCTTAGTAGTACACTGCGACTAAGACTTAGACTTCTTAAATTCTAATGTCAATGATTTCTTTATATCATCCAAAAAGCATCCTGATTAGTAGAAGAATATTTCATGTACCACGTCAGCTCTCTTTCTCGCAACACTGTGATGAGTTGCACCTTCTTTACATCTTCGTTAGCAATCTATCTTACTTTCCATACTACATTAGCTACAAACAAAAACTTCTCAATATCCTCTTATCCAGGTCCGCTAGAGATAGGTATTTTAATGTCATAAACCATGTTTCTTGGAAAGTTATGGGGATGGGGAGGGGGAGGGGGTGTATGGGAACTATGGGGAGGGGGAAGGGGGGTAAGAGGAGTAGAGGGATGGGGCAACCGAAATATGATCTATTTATTCTCAGCTCCTAACTTCGGTGTACCTTCAAGTTGGGAAGGGGAATATCACAGAGTTTCGAGGTTACTTCCTTCTTATTCGCTCTCAGGTTCACCTAATAACAGACTATAATCAGTCTCAATAAATTTCTTCAGTTCGCGATCTACTATGTATCGCGTTTTACTTCATGTTGTTCCAATCTTCGAATCATATTTACTTCTTCCTACAAACATTAATCTAACTACATCCATAGCGCACTCGTTTCACACAAAAGAATTTTAATCCACAACTTCAAATAATTTATATACTTACCTCGCAACCCTTTGAAAAAATATTCGCTCGACTTTATTGTAAGATACAGTTGTGTCTATCACAAACTCAATAATAATTCCTCCTAGGATACTGTCAATCCAGAAATCAACAACTTTTGAGATGATGTTATTGGTATCCTTGTGTCGTTGTATAAATTCAAGGCTCCACAAAGTAGGCTCATCTTTATTAAAGTAAGTCTTGCTGTCGATCAACCTTGACACCCAATAATATAGTTTATTAGTAAATTATGAGAAGAAAATATTGTGTTCATCTGTGAAAATATACCTCTGCAACCAGGCTTTAGTCGTGAATCGCAAATTTTTATTTTTGATGAACTGCAAATTCTCGTTCTTTCTAATCTACCATATCTTATATTTCATTCTTTTATGGATGCCACATCCACATGTCCCTCAGACAGATGTCGGTTCCAACAATGGAACCATTTTTTGCTTTGTTTAGTATTGACCTAGGTTTAAATTTACTTTGCACCAACAAAACCCTCAGACACCAGCCCTTTTAGCAACGACCAACAAGCAGATCACAGTCTCACCCAAGGTGGCTATGGGTGGTTTTAGAACTAGGTTTCCGCATCCTTGAGTGACTAAGTGAGGTGGAAGTTACTTTGTTTTTATGTGTTCAACTTATTCTTTTAACATGAAAATCACTATGCAATGTGTATTCTAACTTCTTACTTCAACACATTCCATTTAACATAAACGCATTACAAAAAAAATATAACTTGCATTGTTATAGCATTTACTCATAATCATTACTTCACATAAATAGATAAACAAAAAACATAACAAATATAAACATAGAATATGCCCAGAACTTATTCTTATTTATTAAGATCAATTCTTCCAGTACATTCAGCTTCTCGACTTGTGCACACAGCTGTAGTTGGTCTGTGCACACACATGCATACTCTTCCAAGGTCTTCACGTACTCAGCCGCGAAGCCTTCACTTCATGCCCAAAACAGACTTAAAATAGAAAATACAATAACTTGTGCTCACCAACTATTTTAAATCATGACTTTGAAAAAACATTAAATCTCCTTATATATCACTACATAGCTACAAAACCATGGTCCACATACCATGGGATTGACAAAAAAATAAACTAAAACCTGATACCCATTATAAAATGAGGGGCTTTGACCCACCCCGAAGGCCCTATAACACTATGTAGTAGATCTAACTTCGTGGTACCATGCACTCTGCTCCTCAAAATGTGTAGTCTTTGACCAAAATTAGACCAATTTGGGCCGCACCCAGCACACACACACAAAAATAAATAAAAATAAATAACCTCATTATTTTTGGATAAATTTCCCCTGAAAAACACAAATGGGAAAATCAGTGCAATAGCCGAGGCTTTTATTATTATGTAGTAGTGAGAAATTATGAGTACAGTTTGGATGTCGAAATATGGCTATCCTATAGAGAAAAATACTAACAAAAATACCATAGGAAAATTACCCTCAATTTGGGAAATAGTAGAACTCGACCGTCTCTAAAAATCAAGTCATCCAACTAGGCCTTCATAGGCTCTGTGTCATACTAGAGGTTCCAAGCCCATGTGCTACCTAAATTGACTACCAATCTAGCCATCCTACTTGATGTTGACTAGGAAAATGTCTCCCTGACGCTATGGAACCTTTGTCCAGCCTTTGTAACTGAAAACATATGCCCTCTTCTACAAATCGAATTGTCTTCTTGAGGATCTGTACTAACTTTATGAAAACTCCTGGAGATATCCCAACCTTGCTAAAAGTACACTTGTTGGATCTAGAAAAATTCCTGTACCCTCATTGTCCCTACCCCTCACTATCTCTACTTTGATCTCTAGCTCTCTGAAAACTACTGTTGGTCTCTAGAAATCGATCTGCTAAGGAAATCGAACTACTGAAGTGCCTATATTGTACTCTCTAAGTTCCCATCGACTTCTTCTTATAATCCTCTTTTGGAGCATGAATGAATTCTTCTTATAACTCTCTTTTGGGGCACCAATGAATTCTTCTTATAACTCTCTTTTGGGGCACCAATGAATTATTCTTATAATCCTCTTTTGGAGAATCAATGAAAAATATAAAAAATTAATAAAGCGCTAGGATCATCTTGGAGTTGATCTATGTGAGTTTCTAGAGAATTCTCAACTTGACGTAATTAATTCTTATTAAGTAACCATATTCTGTAAGTTTAGACTTACGAAATATTTAAAAATTTCCTGATAATATAATAACCTAATTAACAAGTATGAGAATAATTTCTAGTTGCTATGATAGATAAAATTTTCACACAAGCCTCATTGTAACATAGCTTTGAAGGCATGTTGCTACCACATCTCTTCTCAGAGATAAGCTAAAATCAAATGAGCTTGTTTATTTCCATTGTGCATGTAAACAATTTACAATACATTTTTATTAATTAATTGAAGTTCTATTTTCATTGTATCTCTGCTTTTTTGTTCATATATATATATTTCATTTAATTCCTTCATAAATATGGATCAGTGTTATTAGAGCAGTATGCCCTTTGTCTATTTTTTTGTGCATGTCCCCAACGAGTTCAGGATATAAGGAGTTAGGGCTCTAGCTGGTTGAACCTTTGCAAGACTGGCCTCGTCGACCCTGATGGCCTCCCATGGCGGAAAAAAATATGAGGGAGAAGGATATCCTTTTAAAATATTGCTTGAAGAAGCCCTAGAGTGAAAAAGGAATGAAATGATGAAAATAATTTCCTATATCCTTCGACGGATGCCCATCGATGTCACATCTAGATCCAACAGTGACTTTGGAGGAACCACCCCCTTAAAGGTACACGTAAACTTCGATATTCCTATATTTGAAGGTAAAATATATGCATATGTTGTAGATAAATTTTTGAATTTTTCAGAAGGTTAATTTTCAGTCCATATTTCCTCAGATAGGGAGAAGATTATTTTTTCACTACTTAAGGCTCATTCCCAAATCAAGGACTAGTGGGAAACATATTATTAGAAAATGTCTAAGGAACCTTATCTGTATACAAATACCCCATCTTGGAACTGTTTTCAAGGTGCTATAAAGGAACAATATTACGTCGTTGGGAACTATGATGACAAGTACATATGATGGACCACTTAACAACAACAAAGGGACCATTATAAATTAGAGAAATTTTGAGGTCTAAAATGGGCCTCCTAAGAAAAATGTACAAACATAATAAACTTTATAAGAACCAATAGGATTCAATATGACGATTTCAACCGTGGGGTATGATTCACCATTTTTGGGGTAAAAAAGTAAAAATATTAAAAAATAATAAAATAATAAAACTAATTTTTCAACTTGTTTTCAACTTATATCCCTACAGTTTAACTCAAATTTTGAGTGGGATTACGGATTGGATGCAAAATTTAATTCCTCATCCAAGGAGTACCCATGTTGCATACTTTTGATGAACTCTTCTATACGAAAAATGAGAGATGCATGAAAAAAGTGATCACAATAACGTTTTTCATGTATTTATCATTTTTAGTATAGAAGGGTGCATAAAAAATATGCAACATGAGAACAAAGATGAGAATTCAAACTTTTCATCCAATGAGTGTTCCGGCTCAAAATATGAGTAAACCCACAGGGTGATAAGTTGAAAATACGAGTTGCAAAAGTAGTTTTTTTCCCTCTAAAATTGGATTCTGTGATCCATTGTACAAATTATAGAATTCTTTCGGTAATAATCACATACAAATGAACATTGTTGATGTGTTTCGAACCAACCAGTGTGGTTCATCTTCAGGACTAGGTGAGAGATCAAATGAGGATGTTGAATTTAAATATATGTAGAAATGGCTAAACTAGCACTTAGGATAACAACTAGTTTGACTTTGAAAATTAAAATCCATTGATAATGGATAGTTTTATTTAATTAATTATGTATTTCATTACTAGTGATAATATCTATATATTATTATTTATTTAATTAATTTATTTTTCTTCTTATTTCTATCTATATATATTATTTATTTTTAATTTTTTTTTTAAGATGTAATTTCATATTATTTTATTATTTCCACTATTATTTTATAATTTCCTTAGGAGGCCCATTTTAGACCGCAAAATTCCCCTAATGGTGCAAAAGACCACAAATATTTTTCATACTCTATGCACAAAGTTGGGTATCAAATATTCTGAGCAACATTTGGTGCTATAGTACCATGATTGTCTACAAAAATACATTTGAGAAGAAAAGGAGTTCTTGGGCATCTCCTTACTTCGTGAAACATACCTTAATGCTACCAAGATTGATTTTTTTTTTTAAAGAAGCATGAATTTGGATCTACAAATCAGAAGTAGGGAAAGAGCGCCCCCAAGCCATAGAAAAAAGGGCAAAGCCAAGGCGGGGTGACCCAAGAAAGGCCACAAAAGCCGCAAGAAAAGGAAAAAACCATGAAGATAAAGGACATGAGAATGTTTTGTGAGTTATATAAGATCCCCACTCACGAAAAAAGTGAATGTCGAGCCAAGTAGTCACTATCGGCCGAACTAAAGGCTTCAAAGTTAGATACATACTGTGACTCTTGAGTCAAAACTTGAGAAGGGGAATGACAAAGGGAAGCAGATATTGGTGTGAAGTCCAGTGTCACTATTTCCACCACCAAGATCTAAAATATTGAGACCAAAGGTCCAAAAGAGGGGGAATATCTCTTCCACTCATAGATGTGGGTGAAGGGTTCTCCAGTGTGTTTAAAAATGTAGCAAGAAAGTATCAATTTGATTTTTCCTTGGTCAAATTGATAAAATTTGAATTTCCACATCAACAAACAACTTGGAGGGAGCTAACTCAGATGACATGGATATTATCACTTATTTAGCTCAGTAAATTTGAGTTACAGGGATTGGAATTCAGTTAAGCATGTGTGATTTCTAGTTTGTAGCAATCAAGGTAAGTTATTTCTAGTTGTGTTCGATTAAACTAGTTCTAACAGTTAATGAAACTAGTGAAAGGTCAGTTGTGGAGTGGGACAACAGTCTAACTCAGTGGCCATCTAGTTCACCTATCAATCAACCCAAAATAGCTAGTGCATGTAGAGAATTTGAGTTCCCTAAATGTGGTCGATATTCCAAGGGAGTGTAAAGTTAGTTGTAGACTATTTTTGAATGTAAAAGTGTTGCACGCAGTGAAATGATCAACATTGGGAATTATGCAATCCATGGGAAGAAAATTCATAAATAATAGGGGCCTAATTTCTCTGGAATTATTCAAGGAAATAGGGGCTCAATATGAGGAATAAATTGTATAATTATAGTTTAGAGCTTCTCATTGAGTAGAGATATAGGTTCTTGACTTGCAGACTGAGCTCAGAGCAAGTTAGAATTGTAATACATTTTCTATTCATTTGAATAATGCAAGAAGGATTAAGGGGTTATTAGCAGTTTCTTTCCCCTAAAAAAATCATTGTACATGTGTGTTATTTCTTATTGCATGTCTGATATTGATGTTCTTAATTTTGAATTAATTTCCACAGAGAATTAGAGTAGAATTGTGTATCTAGATTTAGATTAAATTTCTTGAGGAGTTGCAATTTTACACGTTGTAGTTCCTTTTCAATGAGTAGAGCCAAAAGAATCTCATTTTAGTAGAGGTCATGAAGTGGTTGGTATGATTGACCACATCATACCCATAATCATACACCATCAGGTGGCTTCACTAAGGACTAGATCTCCACATCAACCAACAATGTCACCTTCCCTACAACATCAAGCCCTTCACATATGAGGTATTGTGTGATGTTGATCCTCTTGAAGTTTGTGATGTATTATTAGGAAAAAAAATACTTGTGAAAGGTTCATGTTGTGTATGATTCTAGGACTTGCACTGTTATTATTAATTTGGGCAATAATTTATACATGATACCGAATGTAGCCTCATCTACCTCCATCTCTTTGATCTTGGCTAAGAAATACAGTAATATCATCTCCAAGAACAAGAAATTTGCCTTCTTTCTAATTCAATATAAAAGTAAGAGAAATATTGTGGCCACATCCATGGCCCTTGTGAAGGGTTCCTCCACATAGCATACATATTCTCCTCACCCATAGGGGTACCCTTGCACTGTCAGGTCAAGAATTCATTCGATCTGAATCCTGGAGCACCCCTACCCAATGGGTCGATATGATTCCACTCCTTTACTTTAAATGGAGAGATCAAGAGAGAGGTCCAGGGGTTTCTACAAAAATGGAACATATGAACAAGTTCCTCATCGTTTGAGAGCTTGGTGTACTTGTATAAAATAAGGATGGGACATGGAGAATCTGCATTAATTATCACACATTAAAAAAAATCACTTTTAGGAAAAGGTATCCAATCCCATGGATTTATGACCTTATGGACTAGGTCAAGGGGGCCAAGTATTTTAGAAAGATCAATATGAAGTCTGGATATCACCAGGTTGAAATAGAGATCCCATATGTAAGGAAGACCACCTTCAAATCCAAGGAATACATTTTTGAAAGTTTTTTCATGCCCTTCGGGTTGAAATATTCCCTTGCTACTTTTACGAGGTTGATGGATGAGATCTCGTGGCCCTTCACCAACTAGTTTATGTTTTTTTATTTGGATGACATCCTCATCTTAAACAAGAGTTGGGAAGAGAACTTGCAACACATTCGACCGGTCCTTCAAAAGCTCGACAACACAAACTGTGTTTCAACTTGAAGAAATTCACCTTTGGCATGGGTCAGGTCCAATTTCTAGGTTACATCATAGATTGTAAAGGTGTGCATGTGGACCTGGATAAGATCCAAGTCATTTAGGATTGGTGAGCCCTAACCACTCTTATAGATATTCACATCATTTTATGCCTCACACATTTTAATTGGAGGTTAATATTGGGATTCTCCATATCAGTTGGAATTTGAGTTAGATTACCAAGGGTAGAGAAAAATAAAATTTTTCTTGGTATAAGTCCCAACTGAAGGTATTCATTGAGTTGAAGCACCGCCTCTACTCTGCACCTGTATTGATATTTCCAAACTTGCAGTAGCCATTTGAAATTGAGACAGATGCCTCCAAATATGTTATTGGTGTAGTCCTCACCCAACATGGGCATCCAATGGCCTATCATCATGAGACACTTTCCGATACAATTTGGAAGTACCCCACCTATGATAAAGAGATGTATTCTATCATGCAGGCTTGTCGGTAATGGAAAAATTACATTGTGGGGAAGGATACAATCATCCACACCAATTAAAAGCTTCTTTAGTTCATACATACACAAGGGAAGTTGTAGAACAATGACCATAAGAAGTGGTCTACATATATTCAACAATTCCAGTTGAACATTAAATAAAAAAGGGAAACACAAATCATGTTGTGGATTGCCTCAACCATTTCCCAGTTGTAGTAATGACTACTGTTCTCAAATATTGTGTCCATGAGACATCTGGATGGCCACAACTATACAAAAATGATCTAGAGTTCACCACCACATACCAAAGGCTAGTGGATGGTAGCCAAGTTCTAGATTTAGACCTCCAAGGCACATTATTATGCTACCTAGGCCACCTTTGTGTTCCTTCAAGAGAGAATTCCAAACTTATTTGGGAGGCACACTACAGTTGCATGGAAGGACATTTTTTTATGCAGAATGTTGTGGATGTACTATACAAGTAATTTTATTGGTGAAAACTATGGGATGGTGTTAGAAAATAAGAAAGGTCTGCTTGTGCCATATATAATCCAACCATCAAGAAGAAAGGTGTATACACTCCTCTACTTAATCTGAGCCAAGCTTGGGAATTCATATCTATGGAGTATATTTCTGGTCTCCCTTCTACCAAATTTATGACCCCAGGCAGTTGATGTACCAATTTACCCCAATGAAGCCCACAAACTTTTGGTGCTTCATCTCTTAGGGTTAGGTTTTTGGAAGTTTATAGCTTTCCATTGTTTCTCAATAATATATAGGCATTAGAGCCTCATTGTGACCGATTTCAAAAGGCATGTAATTTCCACATATATTCTCATAGATAAGCTACCATTTTCTGAGCTACATTATTTGATCCATTCTACATGTAAACAATTTTTAATACTTTTTTATTAATGAATTGACATTTTTCTTTCACTGTATCTGTCTGTTTTTTTTCATATTTGTATTTCATTTCATTCCTTCATAAATATATATCAACAAGAGGACAAAAAGGGTTGAATATTTCATTTATATTGTAGTGGATGAAATACTACCACGATCAAAGCCATGCAGAGAAGACAAGAACTCAGATGAGGGATAAATTTTAGTCTCCAAATTATTAGAGTAGGAAGAAGAAAAAAAAGAGGATGAAGATGAATAAATAGGTATACAAAATATATAGGCACAAAAATCCTTCCAAGTATGTGCAAAAAGAACACCCGGGAAGTCAAATTATTCGTGATCATAGGCTCGATGTTCAAACTAGAAGGAAATTCCTTGATAGTCCAAGTTATGCTAATATTTCTCTACTGTCACAATTTGAGCCCAAAAGTATTAATTAGACAAGTGAATACAAGTTATAGTTAAAGGAAATGAATGAATAATTGAACCAAAGTGAGAAAAAAGATACTTGGTAGGTTGTCGCTAGAACAAAAGATAAAAAATTTATAGGTACCAAATTGATATTTAAAATTAAGATAAATGGGCAAGGCCATGTGATAAGGAACACAACATGACTAATATGTAAGGGGTATGCTTAGACAGTATGGATATATTTTTAACATTTCCACTTGTAGCAATATTAGAATCCATCAAAATGTTCCTTTCTTTTTCTAGTCACAAGAACATCAAGGTATATCAGATTGATGTGAAATTGGCATTTCTCAATGGTGATATCGAAGAAGAAGTATATATAGAACAACTAGAAGGATTCAAGCACTCAAATAATGAATATTATGTCTGCAAACTGACAAAGGCTTTCTATGGGATCAAACAAGCCCCTAAAGCTTGGTATGCTAGGTTGGACAAATACTTTCAACAACAAGGATTAAATAGAGGAACTATTGATAGAAATTTATATATGAAATATGAAGGTGAACACTTATTGATTATTGTGGTTTAAGTAAATGATATTATATTTGGTAGCGATTTGAAATAGTTAGGACACTAATTTTATAATTCTATACAAAAATAATTTTATATCTCTATGATAGGAGAGCTATCGTTCTTTCTCAGGACGCATATTTCTCAATTTAAAGATGGCATATTCATATCCCAATCCAAGTATTTAAGAGAAACACTAGAGAAATTTGGGATGAAGGAATACAATCCAGTCAGTTTCCCTAATGTTATTGGTTGTAAGCTATGTAAAGAGGATGAAAAACCTCTGGTAAATAAAAAATATATAGATTAATGATTGGAAGCTTGCTATACCTCATAGCCTCAAGACCAAACTTTATGCAAGCAGTGGGTTTAATGGCCAAATTTCATGCCTTGCCCTTGTGAAGCCATGCCATTGTTGTAAAAATAATTTTCAAATACTTGTAAGTTACAATAGACTATGTGTTGTGCTATGCTAGAAGATGAATTTTTACGCTAAAATCTTATACTCATGGGGCCGTTATGATTGGTATTGGGATTTGTGCAGTGCCCATAGGTCGTATCAACGCACCGGCTCGTAGTATTATAGAAACGCACCGGTGCACAATATCACACAAACGCACCGATTGTTTTAATTCGTATTGGTATTTGTGCAGTGCCCATAGGTCGTACAAATGCACTCGTGATTAGTCTCACATAAATGCATCTATGTGCCGTATTTCATAAATGCACCGAGATTTATAATTGGTATTGGTTTTTGTGCAGTGCCCATAGGTCGTAGAAATGCATTGGTGCACTGTATCATACAAACACACTGGTGTAAAGTAACTGACATGCACCGGTGTTCATTTCTTATTTTTTAGAAACATTGACTTGTGACAATGCAATTATTGTGATTTTTTAAAATTATTTATTCATCAAAATTCGACACATCTTATAATAGTATTCATATTAATTAAATTTTTATTAATGCATTTGAATGTGATGTTTGGATTAATTTGTTATATCATATCATAATTATTGTGATTTTTTAAATTCATTATTCATCAAAAGACGACACATCTCTTATAACACTATTAAAATTAATTAATTTTTGTTAGTGCATTTGAATGTGAAGTTTGGATTAATTTTTTATATCATATCATCAGATTTCACATCTCTTCATTATAATATTTAATCATCCATAAATTTAATCAGTGGTGTTACATTTCACAGTGACAATGGAGAAAACAATTGAATAAATTAAAACATATTATATATATATATATATATATATATATATATATATATATATATATATATATATATATATATATATATATATATAAGATAGTCTTTGTCATACAAAATGGGATAGTTATTATATATAAGACAATATTTGTCATACAAAATGGGATAGTTATTGGTATCCATTTGTCTTTCAATTGGGACACTATGTCCATTACATTAAACCAAATGTCTGATTTCATAGCAAAATATTTCGAAAAATACAACGCCTTGTTTTGATATCCAAACCTAATGGTCATCATTCCTTGCTTGAAATGTTGTCACTGCTCGAGCTACTTCCATGACTTGGGGTTATTTTCAAGAATGTTTTATTCACGATATTGATTGGTTTCTTCTTCCTCACCTTCCATATAGAAACATAAAAATAAATTGTAATGATTGTATATACATTGGTGAGAATAACGAAAATTTCAGTATTAAATAATATACATCAATGAAAATAGAAAATAAATGATGTACCATAGAAAAAATTGACTCATGAACTATACACATTCGTTCAAAACTAAATTTCATGCCATCTTTAAAGATTTCATCTGTTGGCGCAATTCCATAATTTTCTTCCTGCAAGTTTTATACCCCATAAAAAATCATATATTTAATATAAAAGATTTTTTTGTTCTATTAATTATTGACGAATATAAGTAAAACAAGATCGATAAATGCTTACAAATTCCACAATTAATTTCTGATATGCCAACATATACTCACAACCCATATTTAACCTAATGTCAATCAATTTGTCTAATGGTTCTTCTTTGTATGGTAGCACATATTTGAAGACATTCAATGATGATTTTTGTAAAACAACTTAAAATATACAAAAATGAAATCTAGTTAAGTTGTTATAAGGAAGTAACAATTACTCACAAACTTAGATATCAACCCTTTTCTTCCTTGTTTTCATGTTTTATGTGCTGAATGGGTTCCATTTTTTTTTCCTGCAAGAAAATGCTTGAAAATTAATATTTAATGCTAATTTTTTTATTTATTGTACCTAATGATTGAAAAACTCAATGATTAAATATTACATTTGAAGCACGTTGTTGTTTATACGGTTCCTCCTACAATGAAATTTTGTCCATTTATTTGACCATATCCTTGTACACCTTTTTGGACATTCCTACTGGCATATTTCTGATATCAACTTGTTCATGTTTTCAGATTTACATAATCTTCCTGAAAATGTAACATGACAATAATTTTTTTTATTTTTATATTGATATATGAAAAGAAATATAACAAAAGTGATATTTATAAATAACTCTAGAAAAAACATTTAAAGGAATGTTACTTTTTCATTCCTTCTTTTTTGATGTTGTACGTTTTTGCTATTAAAATTCTGACATGTCTCATTGACCAATTCTCTAGAAAATCTTCCTGTAGTTTAGATAAAATTTTGTTCTTGGAATCATTGGATTGATTTTTGTATTGTAAGTGGAAAGAACATCTATACATTTATTCCATTAGATCCCTCAAACTTTTGTAAAAAAATTTCCCCCTTTCGTTAACCTCCAACACCACTCCAGATGAGCTAAGGAGAAATTCATTTTCATTTGCATGTTCTATTTTTTTTATTTTCTTGGAATGACATTCATTTTCTGATTTTTTGGTACATATAAAACATTAAACAAATGTGAATTAATAGATTGTTTGAAACATGTTATCTAAAAATTTTAAGTATATTACTAATGAAAAATTTAAAAAGAAACTCATATTGGATCGATAGTATTTTTTCATTCACATAATTCATCCTTTTTCAATTTTTCCAGCAAGCTTTTACGCTCTTCTGGTCCTAGATTAGAAATAATATTATCGAGCTTCATCATTTTGTGGCTCTGCAAGACACATAGTAAACAATACATATTATTTAAACTTACATATAGTTCAAAAATAATTTTTTGTAAAGAATTTACAAAGGACTTGCCTTTTTTACTTTTCTTGATGTGATATCAGTATTTTTGTTACTTGATCTCTTGTCAGAATTTTTTTTATCAATATGAAACATGTACCATATCATTCATTAATATATTTTATAAATAAATCATCAACTTTTAAGGTTAAAAAAAAAATCATGAAACCAATGCGCTTTTAATGTTGTATGCACCGACATCGGTGTGTCGTGTTCTTATAAACCCACCGCCAAGATAGTATAAAACATTGTACGGTGCTATATGTAAACAAGGATCACCGGTGAGTTACATGTTAACCACTACACCGATTAACATAGAAAAAATAATAAAAATACTCTAGTGTTAGTTTTTCTAGCATATATGGTGTCGTGGAGGGGGTGGTGTGGCCTATTCTTATAAATTCCCCGCACAAACAGGGGTCCACCGTACGGTGCTCTTTGTAAAAAAAAAGACCCGGTGTGTTATATGTTACATTATGCACCAATTAACACAATAAAATTTTTTTTTTTGGCAAACAATACGTGTGCGGTGCAGTATAATTAAATAATGCACTGGTGCCCTATTTTACATATGGTGCACAGATTAAAAAAAACATGTTTTTAATTTTTTTATCAAACAGTACGTGCACGGTGCACTATGATAATCCAGTGCACTAGTGCTAGGTTACGTAGGGTGCACTGATTATAAAAAAATCATTTAAAAAAATAATCACGCAAGGGCCGACATGTACTGGGATCCGACTATGCAAGTCGTCCCATGGGTTAGATGTCATAGGCCTATATATATAGCAATACAAAACCTATAAATATAAAATGAAAAGACCTAATTCTGAAATCACAGAATCATGAAGAAGCAAGGGTGGAAAAAAAGGAATGAAGGGTTGAGGGTAAAATGGATTTTTTTCTTCTTCTTCTGAAAATGAACAACAAATTGAAATTTTTTTACTTGCTTCATAAAAAACACTGCAGAAAATGTAAAAAAAATGATAAAAGTTAGTCACATGATTGTTTGAAATTCTATGCTACAGGGTTTGAATCACTAGAGGTTTGGAATTCTGATTGCCAGAATAGTTCTGTTCGAAAGTATTTTGTTGATCCACAATTTTGTCGTGCCCTCTTGCTCCAGGTATGTCTCATGCAAATATCTAGATGATTTTTTTTGCAAAAATAGTGAAATAATGAAAAGTGTTTAGTATTTAAAGAATTGTTTTATGAAATTATATTCACAAAAATATTTCTTCGCCCATTTTTCAATTTACCGCTTTTTCACTTAAAAAAAACAAATTTGCACATTTTTTATTTGCGGCTTTTCGTCACGGGTTCATCAATTAGTAACATCACACCGGTGCATCAGTTAATGACACGGCACCGATGCACAGTAACTAAAATGCACCGGTGTAGTTATCTATACATAAGCACCGATAAGAATAAGTTCATTTTTAAGGCACCAAAATTACTTTTAGGTGTGTGCACTAAAATTTATCGTTGATTTTTCTCAAATGCAAGGAGAAAATATCATAATCGTATCGAATGGAAAATTCTTCAAAATACAACTCATTCCATAATATTTCGCAAATTCCATCATGGAGTTCTCCCTATCCATCTCGATCCGTAATATTTACTTTAGATTTTATTTATATTTTCATTATCTAATTGGATTTATGTTTTTTGTCCATGTTAGTCAACTTAATAAAATTTATAATGTATACAAATTTGCAGGTTCGTTTAGATTCAGAATCAATTATAGATGCACAAAATATTCAAACAACTCCAAAACATGGGAAGCTCTTATCACGAGAAGCATACCACAAGGTGCATTTGGTAGATGAAAATGGAAAACCGCTTCACCCTGCCAATTGTAACAATATTGCATCTTCTAGCCACAATCTCGGGACAATGATGTTAATAATAATTTTTTGGTATATTCATTTAATTATTTCAATTTCAAGAAAATTAATCATGCATCGTCAACGTTCTTACTAATTGATATCATAGATTTTGTACTAATCATGTTCAAATATTTTTTTTTAAAATTATTAGGGTTCTAGTGATGATGAGCAACCTACCTAATATTTTCCTTTGCACACCACGACAATTTAAAATGGAGAGAAGGATGATTTAAGAGAAAAAATAAGAGAGGAAAAATACCAAGAATGGTTGAATCAACCACTGATTCAATTCCCACTATGTCCGGATTCACTAATTAGAAATGGCTACAAAAATAGTAGTTATTCACTAGCTGGCAATGGAGGCAATCAAATAGAGGTTGGTATGGAAGATTAATTAAGGGTTATGACTGCCATGGAGATAATGTTGTTAGATGCATTCCAAAATGATGATTAGTTAGGGGATGATGCTCATATCGCTGACACCTTTTTCGAAAGCCTTAAATTTGCTTCCACCACGCGTCTCTTTGGACCTAGCAGTTAGTCAAAGTCTACCCAGTTGGGGATAAAAATGTTATTGTATAACTTGAAAGAAAAGTTTGGCTTGTCGAATGCATGTTTCTCAAAAATTTTGAGGTAAGTTACCATAAAGTCCTCCCTATATAAATTTGAGAAATATAATCACACAATGAACGTTACAAATGGTAAATTTTATGAACGTTAATAATTATACTGGTATTAATGTACATTTAATATTTTCCATGACCACCAACTACAAGTTATTCAAAAATAAGTTTCTTCTGAGTGATAATATCTTGCCCAGTAGCTATGAAGAGGCAATTTTTTTTTTGAAAATGTTGGGTGTTGAGTACATATCATATCATGCATGTCCAAATGATTATATTCTATATAAAGGAGAATATGCAGACAAAGATACATGTCCGAAATGTGGGCATGACATGTAAGATAAATAAAAAAAGAAGGGTAAATCATGTGTTCCTCCTTTTAAGATATTGAGGAACATGCCTATAGTCCCAAGGATTAAAAGGCTCTTTCGTTGCAAATAATTAGCTATGTTGTAGGGATGGCATGCATCACACATAAGTGAGTTGGGATTTTTGAAAATCCCAACTAATTCAATAGCCATGAAGCATATGGAGGATACATGGCCCGAAAAATTCAAGGATGAAGTACGAAGTCTACAACTCAGTATAGTCATGGATGGCGTCAACTCATATTCCCTCCCAAACACCAACTATTCTATTTGGTCTCTAGTAGTGATCAATAACAATATCACCCCATGGTTGTCCGTGAAGAATGAACATCTTATGTTGGCTCTTAGAGTTCCTAGTAGAAGACAAGTGAAGAATATGGATGTCTACTTACAACCACTGGTAGATGAATTGAAGGAATTATGTGATGGGATAAATTTATATGATGTATCAAGACCCATCACAAGCAGAGAGGAGTTTTATGTTGTAATGCATATGTGCCTACACAACACATGATTATCTAGGCTTAGGAGTTTGCACTCGTAAATTACATGTTTATTGATTTGTTTATATACGTAACAATATTCTTTTGCATATTAGTTATTTAATTCGTTGTAATTGTTATGGCCTTCATGATATTCTTTAAAGTTCAGTGCACATAAATTGTATACAATAATCTTGTAGGTCTTGTAACAAAAGGGCATATTGGATGTAAATTCTATGGACTTTCTTTGAAATCTATATGGTCCAACGACCTACGAAAGCCAGTGTATGACTGCTCTAGGGTATTCCTCCCAGAATAACACCCTTATAGAAGAGAAACATCTTCTTTCAATGGTAAATGAGAGAGAACCCAAAGGCCTCCAATAACAACACTAGTTGAATGGCTTAGAGCATATGAGAGAGAAAAGGAGAGGGATTTCATAGAAATGTTATATTCATATGGGGAGCCTATGTTCAATGATCCACAATTATTCGACACCTATGTTGAGAAATTTACCATTGGGATGAAAAGGAAGTATATCTTTTATAACCTCCCATATTGGGAGCATCTTAAAATTACCCACTTATTAGATCCCATCCATATATTTAAAAATGTTTCATATTATTTATGGAGGCACATATCATCGAAGCAAAATGACACATTGGATGTTAGGAAAGATCTTAGTACTACAAAAACTAAATAGAAACATTGGCCAAGACGATTAGAAAGTACATGATTAGAGGCAGGCGCTAGTCCCTCTAATTCATGGCATTTCAAAGAAGGTGATGTCCCATGGGTTTAAAAAAAAGATGATATTTCTTTGGCAAAGGAAATTATAATGGGTCTGAGGGTGCCATAATCATACAAGTCTTGACTACAGTGCTGATTCACCATGGATGACCATTTTTCGGGGTTGAAATCACATGACCATTTGAATCTTCTAAGAGAATGTATAATGTCAAAAGCATGATTTTATTATTTCTTATATTAATAAATTTATCCCATTGAGGGATCATAAAACATAACTAATTTTGTATATTATTTCATGTGTTTATAACTTTGCAGTGTCATTATCCTTTGTTCATGTGTGGGTGTGTGAAACATGAATTCCCTCAAGACCTAGGACATGCCATATCTAAATTATTTGCATTTTTACGTTGGATCATGTCAAAGGAGATTCATGTGGCTAGCATTCCACAATGGCATCAAGAGATAGTTGAGATTGTTTGTATGTTTGAGAAGGAACTTCTGACGAATTTCATGGACTTTCACGTTCATATTCTAATCCACCAAGTAGATGAGGTTAAATTAGTTGGGGTGGTTTCTTGTCATTGGATGTTCTTCTTAGAGAGGTACATGAAGAAATTTAAAGGTTTTGTTCGACAAAGGGAAAAACCCGAGGGGTATATGGAAGAGGGGTACATATCATATGAGTCTTTCTATTATTCTAGTGAGTACATGAAGCAGATGGACCACATACCAGGTGCGGTGATTTGGGACGATTAAAGGTATGAAGACAAAAGAGAAGGGGAGCTCCTCCAAACGAATGGAGAAAAGCGCTTGATAAAGTGTAAGCAACTTATACTATTTCAAATTTACATAAAGTAAATATTCATGTTGAACTTTGAAATAATGTATATTTTTATCTCTATGTACTATATAATGTCAGATTGATTTCATCAATGAATGTAGAAATTGAAGAAAATAATAAATTCGTTCTTTACAATTCCAAAGCGTCACAACCGTGGGTCACATTGTACAAACAAAAGAGGATGAAATGGGATAGTGACAGGAAAGAATTCAAATGGTTTAATGGTACAAGTGTGCCTTATCCCGATCATTTAAAAGAAAATATGCCAAAAATATGCCCCAACATTTGGGTTGTTGACTAAGTCAGACAGAAATACGGTGCAACCGGTCGTTACCTGCACGCTGAAGATGATGCGCTAAACATAGGGATTGGGTGAAAAAACTCAGTAATAATATATTTAATACATATGTACATTTGAAACTTAATAATGCACATTTCAAACGTAATTAAATATATATTTCATATTTTAACTGTTGAGTTATTATAAGTCACATGACACTATGATTTTTTATAGGCACATTTGTTCCCATCTATGTGGGCATATGTACACCATTTTGGCACAGAAAATGCCGATGATGGACACATGACAGAAGATTGTGGAGTGGAAGTCAAGTTCAATCAATCTAGTTGATCTAGCCACCGTGATCAAAACCTAGTAAAAGGGACGTTAGGTTACGTTGGAAAGATACGAGAGATAATTGAAGTGGATTTCTCTTCTTTCCAATGTGTTATTTTTAGGTGCAAGTAGTGGGACACCTTTGATCGGAATAATGTAAAGGAAGATCACGATAGTAGGCTAATATGTATCAACTCTAGAAATATGTGGGATGAAGCTAAGGAGCCCTATGTTTTCCCCAAACAATGCACGAGGTGTTTTTTTACCCAAATGTGTTGGTTAGGGATTGGTGGTTCATATTGAGACATTACCCTAGATCAAAACATATTTTTGAGAACAATAGTGTTATCATGCCATGCCAGCTGGAAGATAATGAGGGTGATCATGAGAACCGAGAGTGATATGGTACATGTGTTATTTCATCAGTATTTATATGTTTTAAGATGGGTTTTTATAAAGAAGATGACTTAATTACCTTATAACTTATAAGAATATTTTTTTTCCAAACATTATAATATTTATTTTGAATTAATTGGTAATTTGCATTGTGTTAATGTTAAAATCAATATTTCACTGGACAATTTGCAATTATGTTGACATACTGTATAAAGTTCTTTTTTTGTATCTAAGATCATAATAAAATAATTATAATTCTAAAGTACATGAATTTATTTGCATTATTGTCTAAACTTTATTATCTTACAAAAATTCATATTATTATAGATTTATTATTTTACAATTATTTACAATTTAACAATTTACAAATTTACGAATTTTAATAAAATCATTTGACATTAAAACAATTAAAAATTTCACATTAATACAATTACAATTTTACAATTTCACATACAATTACAATTTTACAATTTCACATACAATTACAATTAAAATTACAATTAAAATTTTAGAATTTTACATACAATTACAATTACAATTACAATCGTTTAACAGTAATACAATTAAAATTTTACAAATATACCATTACAAATATTTTACATACAATAAGAATTACAGTTACAATTTTAGAATCTCACGTACAATTACAATTACAATTTTAGAAATTTACATAAAATTTACAATTACAATTGCAATTTTACATATATACCATTACAATTACAAATGTAGAATTTTACATACAATTACAATTACAATTACAATTTTACAATTTTACATATATACAATTACAATAAAAATTACAATTACAAGCATTTCACAATAATTACAATAAAAATTACAATTACAAGCATTTCACAATAAATTAAATATTACAATTACAATTAAAATTTTACAAATATTTTACAGACAATTACAATTAAAATTACAATTACAAATACAATTTTAGAATACAATTACAATTACAATTACAACTACAATTAAGATTACAATTATAATTATAATTTTAGAATTTTAAGTAAAATTTACAATTACAATTACAATATTACAATTTTACATATATAGCATTACAATTACAATTTTAAAATTTTACATACAATTACAAATATAGAATTTTACATACAATTAGAATTAGAATTACAATTTTACAATTTTACATATAAACAATTACAATTACAATCATTTCTCAATAAATTAAATGTTACGATTACAATTAAAATTTTACAAATATTTTACATACAATTACAATTACAATTGCAATTTCAGAATTTTACATACAATTAGAATTAGAATTAGAATTTTACAATTTTACATATATACAATTACAATTAAAATTACAATTACAATTTTTTTTTTTTTTTTTTTTTTTTTCTAAATAAGACTAATTATATTAAAATAAGAAACATATAGTACAACTGCTGTATGCCGAAGAGCAAGGGAGCCGTAGGTGATAGGCTATCAACCTCAAGCTCTCAGACAAACAAGAATGAGCAAAAAGAGAACATATGATCGGCAGAGAACTAGATTCCGTAATTGTAGTCAACCACTCAAAGGTGGATAGACTCTATTATACAACATTTTTTCCCTTTTTTCTTGCTTACTTTGACCTAGCCAGTGGAGGTTGGATGAGCCATAAAAAGTTGTAGACTATTTTTCTCTAGGGGCAGAATATCCTTATCAGAGTCAGAGGATGAAGAAACATGAGAACGTTTTTGAGAGATCGGCGAGGTAGAGGAGACTGCCGGACCAGTTGAGGGAGCTTCCAGTGGAATTTCATCATTCCGCCCATCTGCTTCAATTTCCTCCTCATCCGAGCTGGAGGAGTCTGTATTATCCATAGGGGGGGAGGAACACAGGGATTCCAACTCTTGGATTTGGGTTTGCGATTTAGATTCTTCTTTTTGTCGGGGAACTGAGAACATGCATTCTGGAGGTGCCCCGTTTGATGACAATGGTGGTAACGGAAGGCTGTATTTTTGTAATCCAAGGTTTGTGTCCAATGGAAATCTTCAATCTTGAGGTTGATCTGATCTGGAAGTCGTTTGCTGATATCTATTTCCGCACATATTCTGCCGTAGGTGTAGAGTCCCTTCTCCTTTCTTGAGGAATATGTAGCGAGATAGCGTCCTAAGGTGTCTCCAATGGCTAAGAAGACAGAGACATGCCATAGATGCGCCGGAAGATTCGGGAGCCTGACCCAAATGGGAAGTTTGGTGATGACAGCTATAGAAGGGTCGAAGTTTGGAAACCAAGGGGTGAGGAAAAGCCCAGCCATACCCCAAAACCAAGGGCCTCCCGTTAAGGATTTCTAGTAGTCTTCATTTAAGTCAAAAGCCACAATGAAGAATCCTTTTGAGCATAAGTAGATCTTGCTTCTTTTAGTCCAGTTGGTATGGATCCATTGGTATAAATTTGTTGTGCGAGGCCATAGCCCATTAAATCTACATATGATTGCGGATTCTGCAAAATTCTGGCAGCGTTCGTCAATCGCAGGATGAGAGAATTTGATAGAAGGAATTGCCTTTGATTTATCCACCAAAAATGGCTTGGGGGCGATATTTGGTTGAGCTGCTTTCGAAGAGGACTGAGGGTGGGCAGCGTCTTTGTGGACAACATCTTTATAAGAGAAAGAAGGAGCAGAGGAGGTCTGCCCAAAGGAACCACCTCTTAAACGAAAGGTAACCACAATGGAAGCGTCCCTTTGAATACTGTAAAAGGAGAGGGGAAGGGGGCCCATTAGCTGTTTACCTTTGTATAGCAATCTATGGTAGGAGGAGGGGATCCCCAGCCGGAGTTCAAGTTTTTGTAGAAGATCCTGCACAAGATCTATTGCATGTACCCATTGCATCATTGTCTTGCCAGAAAGGGGTGTGATTTGGATCTGAAATGCAGGTGTTTTTTCTGGCAGATCTGGTTGATTCATGAAAGAAATTTTCTTTCGGCAAGCCATGGAGATGGAGTCTGATGACTCACCTACTTGGATCACATGCTCTGAAGCATCCTCTGATCAGCATCTAGCCACCGTTTTGCCGTGGAGGTGTGCATTATTTCGGACAAGCTCTGATGCAGCTGAAACATTAGCTAAAAACTCTATTTCATTGCTTTCAACAAAGTTAGCGAAGGCCCAAAGAGGAGGAAAAAAACCCCAATACAGGGCTCCAGCTGAAAACCTTCTCCATAATGCAAGGGCATCTATTGCAGAGCTGCTAAAGGCGATTGCAAGAAATGGGCTTGCACCGACAACATCCACCTCTGTGCCAAGGAGAAGCAAATGCCAGATTCTACAGCCCTTTAGAGATCTATTAGCAACCAGAATCAGGAACACTCGAGGGATAGCAAGTAGATCTGAAAAAGAGGGCTTAACCTCTTTATCTCGGAAAGCCATGCAGAAATCTTGGGCTACAAAAGCCAATCGAAACCCCAGGCAGGAGTAGGCTAGAGATGAGCTTGAGTCTGCAAGAAGCTCTCAAAATCTGGCTCTGTTGATGCGCAGCGAGTTGTCGACTGTGAGTAGCCTCCATTCTTCAGCGTGCAAGGGGGCAGCTGACCCAGCGCCGCAAAGGGACCCGTGACAGAAAACCATAACAGTTGTGCATGCCATCTTCCGCAACATCCAAAATTACAATTACAATTATTTCACAATAAATTAAATATTACAATTACAATTAAAATTTTACAAATATTTTACATAAAATTACAATTAAAATTCTACAATTTTACATACAATTAAAATTAAAATTTCAATTAAAATCACGAAATAATATTTAATAAATATAATGATTTAATATTAAATTAAATAAATATCACGATCATGATAACCATCGTACAAACATCATATTTGACTAAAAAACACATTCAAATTCACTAACATCATCTAATAATTGTGATCATGATCATCTAACAAAACACAATTAGCATTGTATAACATCATTACAACACAAACTTCAAATATACATCTCATGTCACATAACGTCTACTATCACATACACATCTATTTGCAAGATGCACATTAAATGAGCATATCTAATATGACCTAACAATATCCACATCATGATGATCAACAACATGTAAATTAAGTACAACTGCAACATGAACATAAAATACATGGACTCGACATATATATATATATATATATATATATATATATATATATATATATATACATATATATATATAATGTCAAAAATATACAACTGTAATATAAATGTCAAATATCAGCAGATGGTACATCATTAATAGTAGTACTAGTCGAGGCCTGCTTAGTCAATGATGGAGCCTTGACAAGCTCAGATACATGTCCATCATCACATGCCTACTAATTTGGTGGTGCTTCATGCTGATCAGGATCAACTGTGAGCTGCTCATCATGATGAATCAACATGGTCGATGGTCCAGCCTCCTCATGATCATGAGTACTGTTGAATGCTGTAAGCTGCTGACTCGACATGGTTGATGGTCCAGCCTACTCTCCATCATGAATATTGTTCGATGTTGTAGATTGCTCATTTGTGGCACGAGGTGAACGATGATCACTCCCCTGATCATGATCATTAGATGATGCACCACTGCTCGCAGACTCTCGATGTACTCCATCTCGACCATGCCTACGTCGAAGGGCCCTCCTCAATCGCATAACTAAGCTTGTAGCTCCTACGACATGATGCATCAGGGTGGACATGTCACGCGACATGCCTCTCCACATTTGTACCAACATAGCATCGACTTGTATCTCTCTCATAGTGGCGGGCCTGACTCCCACCTCTACAAACAGTGAGCAGGGTTGGTCACCCAACTCTATCCTCAATCTATTCTCATGCCTACGCCTAGAAAAAGGTGGTACCGACGCACCATGAGGACTAGGTCAATCTACATCGGCCTGATCCTCGACATATGCCATATTCTGATCGATATAAAGATCTACACCTGGATCATTTGGTGGTGGTGGCATATCATCGCCATCAAATGACCCAATGTGTGCAAAATATATATAAGTACACAAAAATAATTAGACAATTTCATTAAATAATTTAATAAAAACAGGTTAAAGAACATGTTAGAATAAATTTAAATAAAATGGTAATATTAGATCTATCATCAAGCGACTCATCATATGTGAAGAGTATGTTGGCACACCCTCGCCAATCCAAACCAGCATATGGACAGGGGACTAGAACGAAGGGATGCTCATCAACACTAGCTAGCAACTCTAGTGCATCATGTGATATACTCGTGGAAAAATCTGACTTGCCCCTCTTGGGCATCATCTGTCCCTACATCTGCATCCGTAGATGCAACATTTTCCTACAAGGCTGCCGAACAAAAGTAGGCCTTGTCTCTGGATATCTCTCAAAAAATAAATAAAATAACTCTGAAGAAAAAGGGAAGTTTACCCTCCCTTATGCCTGAGCACGACATCTATCTAAATTTGTACAGAATTTCCACAACAAAATGGCATACCACATCACAAGTCATGGCTCATGTAATAAAGAATCAACATAAAATATGTTGAGATTGCAACAAGATGATGAGCTTAGTGGAAAGGAGTCGCCTTCACTAAGTGGGCCCGCAAGCTATTTTTGGCGCAAAGTCTATTTTTAGACATATGGATCATGTTCTATGAGTTGCAGGATGCTATTTGTGGATGGCTGGCTGGTTTCTCTTGAAAAATAGATGGACTTCATTTTTAGACATAATATGAATCTATTTTTAGATTGCCAGTCTAAAAATAGATATGTCGAATATTATTAGCTCTTAATAATATTTGGACTATAAACATTATCTTATCCTCTTGGAGCACTTCAGTTAAGTGCACAGATGTGGCACAAGAGCTAATAGAAGGAATTACACTATTCCTGAGGGTTATGTGCTATTGCATGGATACTTCAGTTAGAACTCATGTGACAGAGTTTGGTGGAGTTGATTGAGGAAGTTAGTGGAGTTGTATTCAGTTTAACTAATCTAAACATAGTTGAGCTATTTGTATTCAGTTTAACTAATTGATACAATTAGTGAGAGTGGTGTGAATTAATTATTATTTCATTCACTAATTATAAACTCATTAATCAACTAAAGAATGCATCGCTTAACTTCAGTGCATGGGACAACAAGTGAGACCAAAGCATAAATAAAGGAAAGATCGTGTTAACCATCACCAGACTATATTGTTGCTATTTGCAACACACAAATAGGTGGAGAAGCCCATGAGGATTGCGCAGTACAAGCCAGGTGGTTTATCTATTTAATGAAGCCATCCCATAGCATTGATTACGCAATAGAGGCTGGCTATCAAGTGGCAAAAGATTGGAGCATGTGTTTTGCTAGATCTAGCTTGATAGTGTGTAGCAATTGAGGGTGTGAATGAGAGCTTGTGAGGAGCTTTTGTACTATGATTGTTACATGATCTCCATGACATATAATATACAGATAGTTGGGGTTTTCATCTTTAAGCTTTCCCATTAAATATTGTGTTCATATGTGTGATTGTTTTTGGTTTTAATGTATGCATGCAATTGATTTTATTTCCGCATGTGATGATCAATGGTAGAAGAGATTTTGTATTATGCATGAAGCTAAAACAGTGTGTGATCAGGAGAATCTCTGTGAATAATATCTCAGTTATTCAAAATTTCTACATGGTATGAGAGCAATATTGATCATTTGAGCAATTGCAAAACATTGAAGCGGTTGAGTTTTGTGCTGGTGGAATTCAAATTTGCAACAGTGTTTTCTTGGTGTCGAAGTTGAGATGTCTTTCAATGGATTGCGATTGGAGTATGCCCTTGAGGGTAGCTCAAATTATATTGCATGGAAGGACAGGATGGAGGTGGTGCTGGATGACAACGGGTTGAAGGAGTTCATAGATGCAGAAATTCCAAAGCCTACTTCTAGTGATGCTGCCGTACTTGACGCATGGCAAAAGAAGATAGCAAAGTATCGGAGGATTCTGTTGGAGGGTGTGAAGGATCAAATAGTGTCTAGCCTTCATGGTAAGGTTTCTCCATTCTTGATGTGGAAAGCCTTGACAGATTTATTCCAAAGCAAGAACGACCAGAGGAAGTTGGCACTCAAGGATAGACTCAGAAACATAAATATGGAGAAAGGCAACAGTATGCCCAAGTACCTCACGAAGTTCGTCCAATGCAGGGATGAGCTGGGAAGTGTGGGGGTGACTGTTGATGATGAGGAATTGGTTAGCTTGGCTCTCTTAGGGCTTTTGAAGAGTTGGCATTCCTATCAGGACTCCTTCAATGGTCGGGAGAAATTGCCAGGATGGGAGCGACTTTGGTTAGATCTTGTGCAAGAGGAGATAAGGCGAAGTACCAGGGACGGATCTTCATCAAAGAAATCTGATGAAGAGAATTGCGCTTTGGCTACCAAAGAAAAGAAGGGGAAGAGCAAGAAAGCTTCTCATTCTGGTGCGAAAGGAAAGAAGCAAGACATGTCCAAGGTGAAGTGCTTTCACTGTCACCAACACAGACATTACACCACTAATTGTCCACAGAAGAAGAAAAATAAGCAGGCTTCTGGAACTACAGCTAGAGAGGCCTTAGCCTCGCATTTTGAGCTGGATTTTTCACTGATCGCATGCTTGGTTTCAAGTGTGATGGGTTCAGTGTGGTTTTTGGACAGTGGTGTGTCTTTTCACATGACAGGAGATCAAGATTTGTTTACTGATCTGGATGAGAAAGATCTTGGAGTGCACATTGAGATGGGCGATGATGGTAGATACAGTGTGATCGGTATCGGTACCATTTCCTTTGAGAGTGAGTCTGGTAAACCCTTCAGACTGAAGGACGTGATGCATGTTCCAGGATTGAAGAAGAATCTTATCTCTATGGCGATGTTAGAAAACAAGGGATATGATGTTGTCTTTAGCGAGGGAAAGGCTTTCCTGCACAGTAAGGCAACTAGTGAGACCCGGGGGATAGGGGTTTGAGTTAAGAACCTTTATCAATTGCAGGTAGATGGCTACACAGCAATGGAAGGCAAGGCAGAAGCAGTGGTGAGCCGGGATGATGGCGAGTTGTGGCACCGAAGATTGGGCCACCTTCACCATGGAGCTTTGAAGATACGACATCAGATTTCTACTGGGCTTCCTAAAAGCACTCTTGCGCAATCAGATCAGTGCAAGGGGTGTACCTTGGGAAAATTTGTGAAAGCCACCTTTCACGAGAAGGATAGTCGCGCCACGATGATCCTTGAGAGAATTCACACAGATGTGTGTGGACCTTTCTCAGTAGCTTCGACAGCAAAGAACAGGTATTATGTGATATTTGTTGATGATTTTTCACGTAAGTGCTGGATCTTCTTCATGAAGAAGAAGAGCGAGACATACTCAAAGTTTTGTGAGTTAAAGGCACTGGTTGAGAAAGAATCGGGGAAGCAGGTGAAGGCTCTTAGGAGTGACAATGGTGGTGAATTCATCTCTGGCGAATTCAAGGACTTTTGCAGCACAAAAGGAATTCGAAGAGAGCTCATAGCACCTCATAACCCACAGCAGAATGGGGTTGCTGAGCGGAAGAATAGAACGATCATGGGTGTTGTGTTGAGCCTCAAATTTGTGTTTTCCTTCACCTCATTTTACCTCATTTTCCCTTGTCCATTTCCATCTTAAACCCAATTGATCAATAAATATAGTTAAAATTACTTCTAGAATGGTTTACATGACTGAATTGTTGAATTTTGTGATTTTTGCCATTGTTAAGCATTTTGACCGGAACTAGCTGCAGAATGCAGACATTCCGTAGCTAACCGGCGATTCTGCAGCTACCTTCATGTTTGAGTATGTTCCAGGTGGCCTCTTGAGAAAAAACGCATATGGGCATGATCCACGTCGTGTCTACATGGTTAGTTGCTCGTCATGGAGGAAGAAATGGATTCTGGGTACGGTTATGCACGTGGGAAACACATTTATGAAGGAAGACTCCTACTAGGACTGTTTCAGTCCAGATGTCTTTTCTTCTTCACGTAGCCACTTCAAAGAGTTCTAACGTGATTTGGATTAGGAAAGACATTGTTCCTAAATTGTTGTAATTATTGTTACGTGAATTTGCTTTATAAACTCTTGGGAGACCGAGAGCTATGTTAGAGATTTCATATTAGATTTGCTGCTAGATTTTGTTAAAACTCTGTGTTACGTCCTTAAAGACGCAGAGTATTATGTTCAAACTATTGCATCGTTAATGGAGCAGAAAAAGTTATTTTGAAGGCGTGATTTAATTTGGAGTTGAATGTCGTCAAGTGGTAGAGGGCCCCTGCCTCTTGCACGGATTTCTTTTGCGTAAATTAGATAAGTTTTCCTAGCTGCCTTTATGTTTTGCATTTGAATTTGTAGTTGTTTTGTTTTATCTACTGTAGTCGTATTCATTCTAGCTCTTCCACAAGAAGACACTCTTCCAATAGATCAAAATGATGAATGTTGAATGACTATGGTATTGTAGAATTAGGAGTTGAATTTATAGTTGTTTTTAACTAGCTACTGTAGTCGTATTCATTCTAGCTCTTCCACAAGAAGACACTCTTCCAACATATCAAAATGATGAATGTTGAATGACTATGGTATTGTAGAATTAGGAGTTGAATTCATAGTTGTTTTAACTAGTTACTGTAGTTATATTCATTCCAGTTCTTCCACAAGAAGGCACTCTTCCAACAGATTATAATGATGGATGAAGAATAGCTATAGTTTTTTCTATTCACTATCACAGTTACACTTGTTCTCATCACTCTTCCACAAGAAGAAATTCTTCCAATAAATCCTTAAGAAGTTCAAGACATGACCGTGATAATGAATGATTTAGTTGTGTGTGTGTGTACTAAGTATCATCTCTGATCTTGCTCTTAAACGCTTGCCCAAGACATCATAATGACGAGTAGGGTATGGATGTGATAACTTAGTTTTTCATTTTCTTTCAGTTCATTTGCTTTCAATTTCATACAAGTACACAGCCATAATTGTTCTACCTCTTCCAAAAGAAGGAACTCTTCCAAGATATCACTAATGATGAACAAACAGATTGTGTAACTTCATAGATTAATGCATGTCAGTACAGTTAGAACAACTCCGGAGTTCCATTTGCATTTAATATATGTTCAGTTACTTTGTTTCAAGTTTGATGATGACTTATAGTTCAACATTGTTCTAGTTTAGTAGCATCTTAGGTTTATTCTTAGATTAACTCATTGCACTTGCATCTCATATTCACATTGTCATCCTTTGCACAATAGATTACTTTAGTTGTTATGATTCACAAGACAGCCTTCATTATTCACAAACATCTTTTTGTTCTGAAAACTACAAGTGATCCATAACCATAGGAACAGAAGATAACATCACTATAAGATCTGAAATCCCTCTGCAATCTCCTCATCATTTTATAAACAGAGCTCTTCCTCAAAAGAACTACTTTGAACAAGAAATCAACAACTCTTTGAGTATAGGTTCTGTGACATTCAATTAAATTGCAGAATAGAACTAGGAATTAATCATAAAATAGAAGAGCTAGGACAGAGTATTGCATCATTAGTGTTTAACTGTTCAGTTAAAGGATTTGCATATTTAGTGATCATTTCTCAAGTTTAGTTTGTGTCATTTGCCTAAAAAGTCATTATCAAGATTTTTGCTTTTATTTAGTCATAGTTCAGATTCTGCTTCAGTGTTTTTTCCATTGCAATTTCTGTATTCCATGCATTAGTTTAACTCTCAGCTACACCACCAACTTTCCATTAGTTTTATAAGCATTTTACTAGAACATAAAAACACCAAAGACCAAAAACACTGCAATCATCGTGTGTGACCAAAACATCACAAAATCACATATACTATGATTAGGAAAACAAGCACTTAGGTACATATGGTATACACTTTACCTAGCTTTGTAACCTGTCACAATTAAAATGAGCTCAGCTTTAGGAGACTAGATTGAGAGCCAATATTTTAAGGCCACAGCGGTGGGGAAGTGAAAAAACTAGTAACCTTTGTTTCTGTGATCCAAAAACAATTTTATGCGTAGGGAGAGAGATTCAAAGGGGAAGATTTATGGAAGTGTACAGGGGCGTGTTTGATTTCAGAACACCACTGCTTTCATCTAGATCTTGAGGCTAGTACACTCAACCTTAAACCCATCTTCCATCCTTTACCGATCCCTTTGAATTTGAAGATCTAAGGTCACCATTCCATTAGAGAAACTCTACCATCCACCGAATCACCTATGAAGAAGATCTAAAGACTCTCAGAGATACACACAAATCTTTCTACTTCAAGAGTCAACTATAAGGGAAGAAGAGGAGGAGGAGTTGTTAATGGAGAACGCGCGATTATTGGGAGGAGGTAGAGAGAGGAGTAGAAGAGGAAGAGGAGGTAGAGGTGCAGATGAGGCAGGTAGAATAGTAGCTCTTTTGGGTTCTCACATTGATGAAGAAACCAATACAACCATGAAAAATATTTTCACCTTCTCCTCGTCCTTCCTAACTTCTATGGACCTCAAACGATAATCCCGAAACTTTTCGGTTCGAATTTTGGAAGTGTCATGTAGGACTTATGACTACCCTCAAGATGCTCAAAAAATTGAAAATTGCTTCTTCAACTTCATTAAAGAGCAAGATTGAAGTGGTTTAAGAAAGCTAAAATGTATTCTACTAGAATATGGGAAGACATGAAAACAAGCATTTTCAGAGAGATACTTGATTATTAGCCATTTAATCATATGAAGAAGTGTGTTCAAGATGTTGCAAGAAGATGAAACTTAGAAGATTTGTTGAAAGATTTAAATACAAATATAGGCACATGGAAAACCTAGATCAAGACACCAAGTTTTGTTGAAAAACCATATTAGGATGAACATGGACATCTTAATATGATGTGGGGAAAAGGACAGCATCACAACTCACACACCTCAAACATTCGTAGTTATGTATCAACCTTTTCCGCAGGAAATTCAAAACCGTCAAAGGTCCAAGAGATCATTTTGCAAGGGCAAGTAAACCGCTTCATGAAGTAAGCAGATCGTGTAAATATGACACATGCTCGTATGATTTAAATCATCTTAGAGTCTAGTGTACCAGTGACACCCTAAAAGATACAAACAAGTTAAAAGGTCGAATCACACCATGGCATGGTTTTTGTCCCAGCCGAGGAAGAAAACATGCCTCGTAGAGCCCCTCTGTATGCAAAAGTTGTAGAAACCCGCAAGTATTTGTTCGCAAAACATGAGACCACAATGTCCTTCTTCCTGGTCTCAAGGTCGTCAAAGAAGAAACTCCTGGCGCGGTGACCCAGCGTAACTTTAACTTTGTACTAAAGACCTTGGCAGCAGATTCAGGACATTATGACTTCCAAGATCAAATGTATAATCAACCTCCACCTTGGAATTCTTATGTAACTCTTGGCCCCAATTTCAAAATCAATCTCAAGCTTGGGTACAAGGGATCACAAGGTCCCTATGGAAGACATTTCCATATTATCAAGATCTCACCATCCTATCCACCATCTTAACATTTTTTAGTCTGAAAACTCAACAAATTTTTCTCAAAATTCTCAACAAAATTTTCAACAAACTCAAAAAATAATTATCCGAACCAACCTCATCAAAAATCAAACTACTCTATTACCATTCCTCAAAAATCCAATCAATTGCCAAATGCCTGAATACCAAACCCCAATAATAAGAAACTTCATTAAGACAAGAATGATAGAAGGACAACAATTTCCTAACTTATTTAATTACTCCTCTAGACCTTAGTGATGTCTACCAGACCAACATACTACAGAAGAGGAAACCTTCACACTCATATACAAACAAGACACCATGGAAGACTTCACGGCTAATAAAAGTCTTTGATAGCAGAACATCCTTTGAAGGCCAAAACATTGAAAAACTGAAACAAAAAGATCCAATAAGCCCTAACTCCGCATTAGAGAAACCATCCACATCTGCCTTACATTCTTCTCAAAAGATTGCAAATTGATAAAGGCAGAAAAACAAATAATGGTGCCTAATTATGATTTCTCGGATGAATTGGAGAAATGTTTTAGGACAAAATTCCATTATTGTGCTCATCAAGGAAATCCCACTCAGCCAAAACAATAAAGGAGTCGAAAGTGAAGACAAACAAGAAAGAATAAGAGAAACCAGAAAATCAACTGTAGACAAAATAAAGGCAGTATATTTATGATGGGTAGACATTATTCCAGCACTTTGGACCCAGTAAAACCATTAAGTCAAAATTCACATCAATGAACAACTAAAACACACCTCATCGACTAGGGCAAAGAATAACATCATGAGAGTGTATTACGTATCATGGACAAATCAAATCAATTTTCTTCACACCCACACACTTATTACACCAGCGTATAGATCTGATCACCAGATAAGAAGGAAGACATTCCATGTCTCTAGACTCTTGCATTACCCCCGTACTTCTACAGATCCTAGTCACCCAAGAATACTCCAGAGTTGCATCCCGTTATACTAGGTACACCTTAAGCTGGCTTACAATTAGTTTTTATTAGTTGTAGTCCTATGATATGTATATTTTACAGTTCAACAAAGAAATTCATCTCTTATATCCTCCAAATAGACAATTACATCTAGATGATTTCAATGATAGATGATGAAGAATATTTACAACCATCACACTTAAAATTGTGACATAATCAAATTCAATACTCTAGAAACTTAGAATCTTTCAAGAACACAAACAAGAACTACTTAAAGAGGGATCCAATATTGAGCCCACACAACTAGCAGACATGTCTTCATTCTGCGAATAAATTTAAAATGACAAGTGAAATTTTTCCAGTAAACCCTTGAACAAACAAAACCTAGAAAAATCTCAACAAAGAAGAGTTAGCTGCTATTGCAGATATTCTTCTGTATATGTAATAGTATCGAAATGAAAGGATAAGTCCCAAGACTTGTACTCTATCATATATAGAGGCAAATTCTAAACCATAATCTACAACACAAAGACTATGAATCCAAATCTTAGGGAAATTGTCAAGGAAGAACCTGTAAAAATTGTTAAATGTTAATTTCATTTATCCTATTTTATAGTCAAAGGGGGTTTCTCCTTTCGTGATCGTGCTCAATAAAAACAAGGTCAGAGGGTAAAGTGACTCACTTAGAACCGAATAAAGCCCTACTCTGTGTTATTCATATTTTCCCTTACCTTTCATAGACTGCTAATAGATACATTAGTGGTGCAAAAAGTACTTTGTTTCCCGGATGGGTTTAGTGGTTGCCAATCGTATCCAAGTAGTACTTAAAGAACAAGATAAAACCACATTTACCATTTGTCCTGGGTACCTATGCTCTGCTCAAGTATTGCCATTTGGTTGTGCAATGCACCTGCATTCCCAAAGGCAGTATTAGGAATTTTTCTAACTGAGCATGACCCTGTAGAGGTGCATAGATGCATTTTACAGCGCAGGACAATGAAATAGCCAGAAACTTGAAAGGTCTTAAAAAGATGTCAAGAAGAAACCTTTCACTTAGTCATGAAAATGTTTTATGATGTTCAATTATAATGTTTTAGGACACCACATTTTAAGGGAATTTGTTGATGATGCAAAAGTTGTGTTATTTAACCTATCCATTCTGGGTTGTCAGTAGATGTTAGAAGTTTTTTAGGATTTATTGGTAGACATTTGTGATTTATAGAAAACTTCACCAAAATAGCATCTCCTCTTTCAAATACTCACCAAAGATTGTGAATTTAAGTAGGACTTCCGATTACGCTAGCTTTTGAAATCCCTAAAACCAAAATTTCCACACCTATATTATGAACTTAACCCAGTTACCTTTTCTTACATTCCATGTCAGAGGTTCAGACATAAACAGAGGATGGACAAAAGAATAATCTCCATGCTATCTATTATATCAAAGAAAATCGTTAATTCTGCAGTTAAACTATACTGTGAATCGAAAAAGAGTTTTAGTCATGGTTCATGCCATTAAAGTAAATTTAGACATTTATATAATGTCATGAAACTTTTATTCATATCGATCATTCTCACCATACTAATGAATAAATCAATTCAGCTAATGGCAGAGTTATAAGATGGTTGTTATTATTGCAAGAACGAAATATTACTATTCTAGATAGGCTCCTCGGAAAACAAAACATCATATCACTTCCCGTCTTAACTGCAAAGACAAGATGACACTCCGGCTGAAGACTGAAATTTCGATGAATACCTTTTAATCTCTACCAACCCATGGTTTGCCGATATTGCCAATTATCGTGCGCCAGGAAAATTTCCTTCAATTATGAATGGTGATGTGAAAAATCATTAATGATAGTGCAAGATATTCATGGGTTTTAAATGATTGAAAAGGTGTTCGCATTTTGATCATTAGCGTGCCCAGAAGATGAGATGTTCAAAATTTCAAGGCATGTCATGACAGAACGAAGCATACTTTGCAGATAAGAGGAAGCCTATAAGACCTTAATTTAGGATATTATTAGCCACCCTTGTTTAAAGATGCAAGGGAGTATGTCAAAAGGTGTGACAGCCACAAAGTGGTAGGAAGTCTCTCTCCTTCACAGCAGATGCGCACAACCTTAGGTACACATTGGAACCTTTAGAAAAATGGGTTTTGATTTTAGGACCTATTGAACTTCCATCAAGACAAAAGAAATACAAGCTAGTTTGCACCCATTATGTTACTATGGCAGAAGCTAAACCATTACTTGCTAATGAATCATCTCTAGTTACTTTTTTTTTGAGGATATTTTCACCTCGTTTTATGTCCCAAGGGAAATTGTTACGACTGCTGGAGCTCAATTTTAAGAACACTCAAGGCTAGTGGAGCAAATGACAGAGAATTACAGCCCAGACAGAATATCCATTCTTATCATCCACAAGTTGGAAATGGTCAAGTGTGAATCCACTAACAAAGCCATCATGATCCAACAAAGACCTGTTCATCTACATAGAAGAGATTGTGTAGATAGGCTTCCTAAAGCCTTGCCAGGGAAGCCCATAGAACTGGCATGAGCAGTGCTGACACAGCCATACTCCAGTGAGCTTGCTTATGGAAAGCTTCATTTCATGAGTTCCAAATTCAAACATTCAAGATGGCAGCTTCAAAATATAGACTCGATCTATAATCTGAAAACAAATCATAGACCTGAAAAATTAATGAATGGATGAGATCAAGGATGTACGCAAAATGGAACTAGTCCACAGTGTGGGCTAGATGGCATGTGACAAGTATACCATGGGAGAAGAAACTGGAAGAGGTGACCGGGCTCTCTTGTTTACCCTAAAATTCAAGGATTTTCAAGGTAAATTTTTACATTACTATTAACATACAGAAATTGTTCGAATTTTGATACGAAAAGAAAAACTTAACTATAGATGAAGAGGAGGTCACTTTCTTTTCAGAAATGGTCACAGATCAAACATACCACAAGCCACTCTCAAGAGAAGAGTTTTTCAAGAAGTTCCAAGAATAATGATGAAGAATAAGAAGAGTCTTTCTTCATCAACTTGATTAAATTTTCAGCATGCTTCTCTTTTTGAAAAAAAACAAAAAATAAAAAAAAAATAAAATAAAAATAAAAGGCATAACATGAAAACCAATCACAGTTGAATGGCATGTTTATATAGAAAAGATAGTAAAACCGTAGCCCCGACACTCTAACTTTTCCCATTTTTTGTTTTTGTTGTGTTTCGTTATAAAATCAAAGCCCGGCCTAGTGTCTACATTTATTTCATCTCACTCCATTCCACATTTTATCTATTTCATTCCATCTTCCATCCATTTCATTTTCATGTCAAAACACAAAATTTTAGAATGAATAAAGTAATAAAAATATGTCATGAATTATGAAGATAACTCCTTATGTTCCTTCATTCCATTTAATGGACTCGAATCCATCTATTCCACTCTATCCACTCACAGACTAATCCATCCATTTTCATCTTATACCACACATAACATTTCATCCACATCTAAAACATTCCATTTTCATGATTGGTGTGTCTTCATGAACATTCTCAGCCTCGTGGACATTCTCTGCACCGATCAGCCCTTCTCAGAGTCTTGCTGTGGCCTTTCCTCTGCCTATAAACCCCCGAAATACTCTGGGACTTACAGACACTTAATTAAATAAAGTGACCCGCGTGTATTCAAGAATCAAAAGCATCAAGAAAATATGAAGACCTCCGCAGATGAGCAAAAGAGAAGACATGGCTACAAAAATCAAATAAAGGTAAGAGGTAACAAATTTAAATTAATACATGGTATTTCATAAAGTTTACAATAGTTTAGTTTTATCATTCAAAGGTTGTTTTAATTTGTTTTTATTGATCAAATGTCAACAAACTCTCTATGCATTTTGTATTAAAATCTTCATTTCAAATTTTACATCCGATATATACTTAAGCTTTTAAAATGGCCAAAGCATTTGAATTTTCCACGCCTTCTAACCAAAGCATTTAATGATACATCTCCCTTCGTCGTAATCTTCCGCTCGTCTCCTCGAAATCATTAACATAATCCCTCCACCTCACCCACTATTTCGGTTCCGCACCATCGCCATAACTTCATTCCAGCCGTATTCCATTCCGAAGAAGAGATATTATTATCATCAGGATAAGCTAAAGGATATCAAGCTTTGAACAAATATCAAGGTCGAAACGCAGAAAGGGTAGCGCGTAAGAGGTAAATTCTAAACATAATGAAATGGTGAGGACTCAAAGCCACTTGATCCCGTGCGTATACACACTGAATCTTAATTTGAAGCATTTTCATTATCAATCAATGGAAGGCCGGTAGAGTTTAAAGTCTTTTGTTACCGTGATGTAGGTGTTTAGTGGATTGGAGTTGTGTTCGTTGTTACCGCAGGATGAGATGTTGTAGTGTTGAGTCATGGAAGGACACCATTTGCTACTAGAGACAAGAGGTGGTTACGTTGATTGAGTTGGAAGTTCTTTGTTACCAGCGTAGTGTTGCGTATTAAAAATCGAAACCATTTTCTACCAAGAGCCGTGAGGTATTGCACAAGAAATTAGCTGTCCGTCACCTGTCACCGTGTATTAGCTCGAAATTTGAAATTGCTTTCTATCACTCCAAAGTTCAACGTAACACTGCACCGAGGTTTCTTAAGGTATTTTTCATTATCGTCGGTAGGCATACCTAAACGCAAAGAGGTTTTGAAGTCACAATATAACCGTAGGCAATATTCAAAATTAGCTATTTTCATTTAAAGCTTAAATACTGTTCCTAAAGAGTGGAAGTCATTGTTTCGTGTAGAAGATACATAATTTGATATTAAAAACCATGGGTTTCATCAGAAAGGACCTAATCCGTTGTTCAAAAATATTTAGAAGGCGAATATCCACAATGCAAGCAGGAAATATTACAACAAAGAGGATGCCTTAATTTTTGGGAAAAATTTAATGGCTTTCATAAGCAACACAAACATTTCAGAAAGAGCATTTCAAGGGACCCAAGCTGAAATAGGGATATCAAGTTTACTCGTCACCGAAGTTTTACTGCAGTAGGCCACAGGATTACCTTTAATCGTAGAAAGATGTCAAAGGAATTCTACAACAGACTCGAAAACAAATTTCGTAAAATCACCAAATATGGATGTTAGTGTATTTCAAGAAATAATTCCCGCATCGACAGAAAGCAAATGGAGAAACATATTTACTTCTTTACAAAATTTGTTACATGTGATGTAGATATGGGACATTTTATGTCTTACTGCACAGACTATCACTGATGTACTCGTAGCGACTTAAACCTACCGAGTATTTTACTTCAAAGTCCGAAGAAGATGGCTTTCGTGTTCGTAGAAGAGTTCAATTTTGGAGACAACCTCGTATCATCATGCTTGGCTGTACTGATTTACATCATCTAGCGAAACAAATGTGATATATGGGATGATTTTCACAGAACTATTTGTAAGAAGCAAAAGAACCACGACCAACCACAGCTCAAAGAGAAGACAGAGAGAAATGGAGGACTTCCAAAAGTTAAAATGACAAACCAAATACGCAATATATGCGTGAGGAAAATCATTTTGGAGAAGTTGACTCGACCAGAGGCAACTTAAGGAAGAAATATAATCAAGGAATCTACACAGAGAAAAGTAGGGGTCCCCTTAGCCTAGGAGAAGCCAATAACATTAAAGGAAAACTAAAATACCAATCAAACAAACAGGGGTAATCAATATTGAAAGATGCAGAAACACCTATCAAGAGGATGATGAAGAAGATTTTTGGCATAACCTCACCACATCCCGCTCAACAGAAAGGGGACTATGTGAGCCTTGAGAGGCCAACTGCAGAGAAAGAACCCCAAATTCTCCACCAAGTAGTATATTAAGGAGGGATAGATAGAGTTGAATTACGATCAAACACATCAAAAATGAGAATGAAATTTCAAAGATCAATCAGTCAAACTGAGCATGAACTCAACTTCTATCTCGCATAGACAAAGGAGAGGGACCAATGAGAAGTTAAAGACACAACAAAAAACATCAGCATCACCAACCTCAAGTTAAAACTTGTTATCAGAAAACCCACATTCCCAGTTTGCGATGTTGAAGAAGGGATTAGATGTCCTGCTTAAGCCTCTCGAATTATAGATACCTTGCATATACAAAAGAGACAAAGTAGTGGGGGTATATGTTGAGCCTCAAATTTTGAGTTTTCTCTTCACTCTATTTTACCCCTATTTTCCCTCATTCATTTCCATCTAAACTAACTTCCATCAATACTGACAATAAAACCATTTGAAATGGTTTACATGACCGACTTCACAACTTGTGATTTTTTCATTGTTAAGGCTTCTTGACCGAACTAGCCACGTGTACATTCCGAGCTTAACCCAAGCATGCGTTTATCTTCACAGCCTACCCCTCATGTCGTATATGTTCAGTGTGGCCTCTTGAGAAAAACGCATAAGGGCGCGATCCACGCGTGTTCACATGGTTATTGCCTTGCGGAGGAAGAAATGGATTGTACTGCGCAGTGCACGTAAGTTTGTTACTTTAGGAAGACTCCTACTAGGACTGCTTTCACCCCGATGTCTTTTTCTTCTCTACCCACTTCAAAGAGTTCTGTCTTGATTTACGATTTTGTAGGAAAGTACGTCCTTTAAATTGTTTAATTATTGTTACGTGCATTTTCTTTAGAACTCTTGGGAGACCTGTAGAGCTATGTTAGAGATTTCATATTAGATTTGCTGCCACTCTTGTTAAAAACTGTTACATCCTGTTATTTTATAAGTTATGTTCAAACTATTGCATCGTTAATTGGAGTGCATAAAATATTTTTGAAGGCATGATTATCGACTCTAACGCTGGACAGAAAGAGGGCCCCGCCCTCTGCACGGATTTTTGCGTAAACTAGATAAGTTTTCCCAATGCCTTTATGTTTTGCATTTGAATTTGTAGTTGTTTTATTTTATCTACCGTAGTCGTATTCACCAGTTTCTTCCACAAGAAGACACTCTTCCAAATTTATAAAAATGATGAATGTTGGAACATCACAGTGGTGTCGTAAATTGTGGGAGGTTGAATTTATAGTCGTTTTTAACTAGCGACCGTAGTCGTATTCATTCTAGCTCTTCCACAAGAAGACACTCTTCCAACATATCAAAATGATGAATGTTGTCGACTATGGTATTGTAGAATTAGGAGTTGAATTCATGTTGTCAATTTAGTTACCGTAGTTATATTCATTCCAGCTTCTTCCACAAGAAGTCACTTTCCAACATTATAATACGGAGTTGAAGAAGAAGCGTAGTTTTTAAGTATTCACTATCGATGTTATATTCTGTTCTTATCACTCTTCCAGCGTTAAAGGAAATTTTCCACGAACCTTTTAAGAAGTTCACAAGACATGAACGCAGATAATAACAAGAACACTAGTTGTGTGTGGCCTGTATACTTCATTCCGATCTTGTTTCAAACGTTTACCGAAGACCAGGAAGGACAGTAGGGTAGATGACAAAACTTGTAGCCTTTCACCGTCGTTCCATTGACCAAGCAAGTAAGGTGCCTGCACTGCTCACCTCTTCCAAAAAGAAGGAACTTTCCAAGATATCACTAATCATAAATTAAATAGTATTGTGTAATCATAGATTACCATGTCAAGACAACAGAACAATCTTAGGTTCCATTTGCATTTAATTCATGTTCAGCTATTTCGTTTCAAGTTTGATGATGACGATAGTTCAGCCATTGTTCTAGTTAGTAAAGATTCAGTTACCTTATAGATTAATCAGTAATGACTTGTATCTCATATTCAAATTGTCATCTCATACAAATGGCTTGTTAGGATTCACATACCTTCATTATTCATACAAACATCTTTTTTGTTTCAAAACTACAAGTGATCCATGAACTACAGTAGACACCGTAAGATAACATCACCATAATCCGAAATCCTCCTAACTTCATCATTTTATAAATGTAGCTCTTCCCTCAAAAGAACTAATGAACAATAAAACTGCAACCTTTGAGTATAGGTTCTCAGACATTCAATTAAATCATGTAATAGAACTAGGAATTATCCAAAATAGAAGAGCGAGATGTAGCATTGTGACTATTAGTGTTTAACTACCAAAGTATAGATTTCATATTTAAAGATCATTTCTCAAGTTTAGTTTGTGGCTACTTGCCCAAAGCCATTATCGTTTTTTGCTTTTATTTAGTCATAGTTCTACTCGTCGTTGTTTTTTCCATCAATGTATTATCTTAATAATATTAGCTTAACTTCGTTTTACCAATTAAACTTCTCTCCATTAGTTTTTCTAAGCGCTTCATTTAGCAAACACCAAAAAAGACCAAAATATCACAATTACCAAAGACCAAAAACATCACAAACCACATAACAACACATTAGAAACAAAGCACTAGGTACATATGGCATTTACTCACAAATAGCCACAAATCCTGTTGAGAACAATGAGCCTGCTTAGGAGACTAGATCGAGACCTAAACATGTTACCAAAGGAAAGGAAGATTCCAGGCCTACCTGACACTTAGGTTATGCTAACATCGCAAGAGTGTGTGGGTAACCGTTGCCCCTGCGCACATTTCTCATATGAGCACCCCGAGGAGGCGTTAGCAAGAAGCCCCATGTTTCCCATTTGAGGATTTTTGTCTATTTACATCTCGGTGGACGAAGGATGCTTTTGCATAGCCGGAGTCATCATTTATGTTGGATATTTAAAAGCACTGATATGCCCAACTATCGTGGTGGCTCTTAAAGCTTCAAGACCGTTGTGTGATGGACATCACCCCCCCCCGTAGAGGAAAGCCAAGGAAGTGTTCGCTGGAGAGTGGCGCCTACCCTACGCAGATGAGGAGCTGGTTAGTTCCTAAGACAGCTCCAGGATGTGGACTGTGCCACAAGATGAGGTTCATGGAGTGGAAGATACCACTCATGCAGCGCCAACCATCAGAGGGCAGAAGCGCACTACAGAAGTTGAGTGACTGGCTCAAGATGCAAAGAAGGTTGTAGGAGCACCTACATCACAGTGCAGACAGAGACAGTCACCTAACCGGTATACTGGATACATGGCTCTTATGAGCAAGTGTATTGTGACAGAGCCATCCTCTTTCGAGGAAGCTGTGGAGGACCCCGCATGGGTAGATGCCATGGTGGAAGAGTATGATTCGATTGTCAGAAACAGTGTATGGGAGATTGTCCCGAGGCCGGAAGGGAAATCAGTGGTGGGTTCGAGATCGATCTACAAAGTGAAGCAGGCAGCTGACAGGAGTGTGGAGAAGTACAAGGCAAGATTTTTTTCCCGAGGCTTTTCACAGATAGAGGGGATCGATTATGAGGAGACCTTTGCACCTGTCGCAAGGTATTCTTCCATACGGACGATTCTTTCTCTCTCGACACAGATGGGGTGGCACATTCATCAGATGGATGTGAAGACTGCGTTCCTCAATAGAGTCATTGAGGAGGAGGTGTACATAGAGCAGCTCGAAGGTTTCGAGATCTTCAACAGCGAGTCGCATGTGTGTAGGCTCAAGAGAGCTGTATGGGTTGAAACAAGCACCTCGTGCTTGGTACACACGGATAGACAGTTATTTCACCGGACTTGGATTCTCCAAGAGTGAGGAAAATCTGAACCTATACCAGATTGTGGTGGAGGGTAAGTTTCTGATCATTGTAATTTATGTAGATGATTTGATTTTGACAGGTGATGAGCTGTTGATACTCTCATGCAAGGAGGATCTTGCAAAAGAGTTTGAGATGAAGGACTTGGGCCTCCTTCATTATTTCCTGGGATTGGAAATTTGGCAGTGTAATGGTGGACTGTTTGTTTCTCAGGGTAAGTATGCCTGGGAGATACTGGAGAAGTTCAACATGCATGGCTGCAAGCCTGTTGATACTCCTCTTCCTGGTGGTAGGAGGAAGGAGGATGCTACTTCAGCAGAGGTAGTGGATGCCACTGTTTATCGACAGTTGGTGGGGTCGCTTATATATCTGGTCAATACACGACCCGACATATGCTATGCAGTTAACCAGCTTTCACAAGCTATGGTTAAGCCTACCAAGCTATTTTGGAAGGCAGGCAATCATGTATTGAGATATCTCAGAGGCACATTGGGATATGGATTATGGTACAAACAGTCAGATAGGTGAGGCTATGTGGCTTCACAGATGCAGATTGGGTAGGGAGCCCAATGGACAGAAAGAGCACATATGGAGGGATTTTCAGTATTTGGTCAACAACAGTTTCTTGGTACAACAAGAAGCAGAGATCCATGGCACTCAGTTCAGTAAAGGCCGAGTATATGGCAGCGAGTTTGGATACATTGCGAGGCTATATGGATGAGGAAGATCTTGGTCGGGTTGTTCGGTTCACACTTAGAGCCTACTGTGATTTATTGTGATAATCACAGTTGCATCAAAATTTCTGTTAATCTAGTATTTCATGATAGATCTAAACACATTGAAATCCGGTATCATCATATCAGAGATTGTGTGTAGCGGAAGGTCATGTTACTTTCATACATTCCTACGGAGGATCAGGATGCTGATATCTTGATGAAGGTGCTCACCAGGAGAAAATTCGAATACCACAGGGGAAGGATAGGGGTTGCAGATAATCCATATCTTGTTGAGAGGGAGTGTTGAGATTGCAACAAGATGATGAGCTTAGTGGAAAGGAGTCGCCTTCACTAAGTGGGCCGCAGGCTATTTTTGGCGCAAAGTCTATTTTTAGACTATGTCTATTTTTAGACATATGGATCATGTTCTATGAGTTGCAGGATGCTATTTGTGGATGGTTGGTCAAGTCGGAAAAAATAGATGGACTTCTATTTTTAGACATCTTGGGCGGAATCTATTTTTAGATTGCCAGTCTAAAAATAGATATGTCGAATATTATTAGCTCTTAATAATATTTGGACTATAAACATTATCTTATTCTCTTGGAGCACTTCGGTTAAGTGCACAGATGTGGCACAGGAGCTGACAGAAGGAATTACGCTATTCCTAAGGGTTAAGTGGAGCTATTGCATGGATACTTCAGTTAGAACTCATGTGACAGAGTTTGGTGGAGTTGATTGAGGAAGTTAGTGGAGTTGTATTCGGTTTAACTAATCTAAACATAGTTGAGCTATTTGTATTCAGTTTAACTAATTGATACAATTAGTGAGAGTGGTGTGAATTAATTATTAATTAATTCACTAATTATAAACTCATTAATTAACTAAAGAATGCATCAGTTAACTTCAGTGCATGGACAGTTTCAGTGGAGACCAGTGCAGAAATAGGTGAAAGAGCAGGTTAACTATCAGTTGTGATTATATTTTTGCTATTTGCAACACACAGATAGGTGGAGTAGCCCATGAGGATTGCGCAGTTCAATACATGTGGTTTATCTATTTAATGAAGCCATCCCATAGCATTGAAAATGCAATAGAGGCTAGCTATCAAGTGGCAAAAGATTGGAGCATGTGTTTTGCTAGATCTAGCTTGATAGTGTGTAGCAATTGAGGGTGTGCATGAGAGCTTGTGAGGAGCTTTTGTACTATGATTGTTACATGATCTCCATGAAATATAATATACAGATAGTTTGGGTTTTCAGCTTTAAGCTTTCCCATTAAATACTATGTTCATATGTGTGATTGTTTGTGGTTTTAATGTATGCATGCAATTGATTTTATTTCCGCATGTGATGATCAATGGTAGAAGAGATTCTGTATTATGCATGAAGCTAAAATAGTGTGTGATTAGGAGAATCTCGGTGAATAATATCTCAGTTATTCAAAATTTCTACAAAATAGAAGTGGGAAACTATGTGTTTCCTATCGCTGGTATGGTGTGCAATGGTCGAAATTAGTAGTGAGAGGCACCTCACCTCCTCTCCACCAAATGAAGTAATACGTAACTGACCTCTAGAGTCCTGAAAATATGAATGAGGCAGTATATCTGCCCTAACATATCTCTAGGAGTACACCCACTAACTCCCTATTGCATAGAAAATGGGGACCTCTAGGAACAAGGTAAAATCCACTCCCCTCCTCGATAAGCCAATAATGAAATAGATGTCGTCCTCAGTGGGTGCGTACCACTGGTTAGGACCAAACCGGAAAGCCTGTAGGTGGGAATTCCACCTATAGATAAGATGTCACAAAAACACACCATGGCCCTTTAGGGATGTAGCCTCCTTATAGAACTTGAGGAGGCCTACCTACCTTAGGAGCCCCTGGGTAGTTGTTGTAATAGGGTGGGGTTACGTATCTCTCTCCCTCTCGTGTGCCTTCCACAAGTGAACCATGTTAAATGGTCCACCTGTTGTTGTTGATGTTCCCTCTCTTCTCTCCTTCACGTCATTGAATGATTGACATATTAAATACAATTTTTTTATTAAATGAGACATGTATTTAAGAATATACATATATAATTTTTTTTGAAGAAAAAAAAAACAGTGAGTGTGCCACAAAAAATAGGCATGCACCAGTAAAAATGAGTATTTTTTTGTCAAGCACCAGAGGCGGTGCACCTACAAATTTTCAGCACACCACCCTCCTAGCATTGTTACAAGGTCAACGGTGCAATTTTTTAATAAATTGCACCGTTGACTATGTACCAGTGTTGAGAGGGTGGTGCGCTGACTAAAATATATGGCCCGGGGCATATAGTTTAGGAAGCACCCGATACTCCTGACATCACTAGAAATTCAACAGTGCGGTCATTTACCCAGCCGCACCGTTCACCATGTTGAATTGCAAGGATGTAGTGTGCTGACAAAATTACGCGCCCTAGGGCAAATATTTCCTTCAACGCACCGCATTCCTGCAATTGGACATGGTGAACGATGCGGCCGACTAACGCACCTTTTTTAATTTTAAAAAATCACAGTGCACCATTTTGGTACCACCCTGGAACTTGTGCAGATACCGTTGGCAATGGTCACAATGTAGCCTGTAAATTTACAAGCAACACCGCGAACTGGTGTGAGCCGAACGGCTCGATTGCACCGCGTGAGATTTTTATCTTTTATTTTTTCAAATAAGGTGGATTTTAAGTTGTTTTACAAAACTAATCCACTTAAAGGTTTAATTATGGAAAGACAAGGAAAATAACTATACATTTGGTCGTCAAGGAGGAATATTGGCTATAGAATTTGCAAAACTAAATTTTCTCACCGTTTTGCAAAATTGAAAATGGAGATGGTGGGCAATGGAAAGCAACACTGCATGCAATGGGAGCACCGATGGCAGGGCGCCTCACATAAGGTAAAGCTGAACCAGTGCTTGAGAGCTCTGGAGCACTGAAAAGTGAAAAATGTAGATTTTTGGCCGTAATGTTTTATTTATTTAACCTTGTTCCTATGCATGGGTTTTATAGGCGCACTAGTGCGGCTTCTTAAAACTGCAATGAGCTGTTTTTGTTTTGGCATAGGGTTTTAGGATGCATCTGTGTGAAATTTTTATAAAGCACCAGTGTGATAAAGTAATGAGACGCACCGGGCGGGTTTGTACCAAGCGCACAGTGTCCCAGTGTGCCAATGTTTTGTGCGCACGGTTTAGGATGATAAACACACTGGAAGAAAAAAATCTGCAAAAATCTTCACCCGCCAACCTCTTCTATTAACCTCTGCTACAAACAGATGTCTCAACTGTTTTTAGAAGGGGTTCCTCAAAAACATCCGCTAGAGTGTCTTTTCCTTATAGTGAGTGTTGAGAATAATGCTTAAATCTCGGCATGTAATTGCTGACATTAGTCAGTGGATTTTGTGATTCTTTGTTATTAAAAATTAGTGCAAAAAACTATTAGGATGGCTAGTGCTCAGAATCATTGGAAATTTCATTAGATAATTAGTAGTTGATAACCAATAATATTAGTAATAGGTTCATTATATAACAATGTATTTACATATTTGTTTCAATATGATATTTACAAGTTGAGCAGTGATATGTGTTTTATTTTTTTTATTTCATTGTTTTTTATATGTGCTCAGGTCATTCCAGATTATACATATTGCAGAATATTTTGGAAATATGAGAGACATGAGTGGGTTTAATATTTCCTAAATATTCCTCTAATCCGAAATCAAAATATATTTCCTAGATATTTCTAAATCAAAAATCAAAATAAATTCAACAATATGATAATAACAAATGATCTTTTGAGATTTGAAGAAGTAATTACCAAAAACCAATACAATAGGGAACTTGCAATTACAAATATAGGGGAAGCATAGAGAATAGTAGTAGCCACCATTCTTGCAGTTCTTACAAGGGTATTCCTATGCAGGTGATCATGGACAACCAAAAAGAAGATATTGCAATGATGCCCACCACTAGCAACAAACCAACCACCATCATACTCTTATTCCTCAAACATACAAAGTATATAAAATGTTTATCCACTCTCCAAAGAATTATATCCTAGTAAAAACAATCCATTAGAATTATATTATAGTAAAAACAGGTTATTAGATGGAGGAAATGAACTTAATCAATACTATTTAGAGAAGAAAGGTGACGAGATAATACTTTTGATTTAGGTGGAACAAAATTAAGCTAGATGAAAACAAAGAAAAAATCTAAAAGAACGCCAATTCCATTGACACCCACGATAACCACGTTATTCCACCCATTATTGATTAGGGGCGACCCATACAATGTGTATATGAGGCATTCAAGAGGAGCTATTGCATAGGGAAAGCTTGAGGAACTTTCAATACTTCTCTTCTCTATCACCCTCTTGAACGTTGTATTGTTAACAAATATTACATAGTAAAATATTAACATTATACCTTAGTCTTTCAATTTGAGTTGTGTATTGTAATTTTTCCCGAAGGAAGAAACAAAGAAAACAAAGACAGAGATAGAGAGAGCAATTTTTGTTGTGAGTAAAACAGTGAAAGATTGAGCTGCCTGTGTAACAGCCAGCAGAAGTTTTTTTTGTAAATCCAAAATGCCGCAGTTCTGAAGATATAATTTGTAATAGTCCAATTTTTTTATTAATGAAATTTATGTTTTGCATATCTCTGTCCAAAATTTTGTTTTTTAATTAAATCTCTGTGTTGAGTTGAGGAATTTTATTTCCTCTCTATGTTAAGGAATTGTTCAGAAATTCCAACATGGTATCATAGCTTCTCCATGATCTTTGTGTTTGAAAAAGAAGCTGAAGGAAGAAGAAGAAGTTTATTGAAGCGGATTTCTCCAGCAGAGAAAGCTTATGTTTGTTTACATAGTCAAAAGAGTTTTTTTTAGCACATTCAAGAATGGTAGTAGTAGGCACGAGTCTGAAAAATCCCCAACTTCCACAGTTTAATGGGAAGAATCATGAATATTGGGCTATCACGATGAGAGCATTGTTTGCCTCACAGGACATATAGGAGCTAGTTGAGAATGGCTACCCAGAACCAGAAGATGCAGTAGTGTTGGCTACTTTGACAACAGTAGAAATAGATTTTTAAAAAGATAACAAGAAGAAGGAATCCAAATCCCTCTTATATCTTTTTCAATTTGTACATGAGAGTATTTTCCTAAGGATTGTAGCAGACAAAAATTCTAAAGAGGCGTGGGATATTCTCAAAATAGCCTATCAAGGCATGGAGAAGGTGAAGACAACAAAGTTGCAAATGTTGAGGAGAGATTTTGAAACTCTTTGTATGAAAGAGTCAGAAAATATAGACTCATTTTTCACTCATGTTATTGGGTTGGTTACCCAGATAAGGTCTCATGGAGAGACACTTGAAGACAAGATAATTGTGGAGAAAATTTTGAGAAGTCTACCCTCAAGATTTGATGCCATAGTAGTGGCAATAGAAGAGACAAAGGATCTATCACAATTTACAATGGATGAGTTCAGTGCATCCCTAATGTCTCATGAACACAGACTGAACAAAGGAACAAATTCCTCATTGGAACAAGTATTCAAGACTCAAATGTATTTTGGCTGAAGCATAGGTCAAGGCAGAGAAAACAACCGAGGAAGAGGCAGAATCCAAAACAGAAGGAGAAATAGCCCTGCAAGTTCGAGTGGAAGAGGCAGAAATCATAATCAGAATGAAGGTTCAAGCCAACATCAAACTCATGGAAAAAGGTATGATAAATCCCAAGTCCAATGTCATTGCAATAAATATGGGCACTATGCCAATGAATGTAGGAAAAAGAAAAATGACATGAATAATAGGCAGAATGCTAATTTTGCAAAAGAAAATAAGAATCAGAGTAATGTGTTGTTAACATGTAATGTAGCGCAAGATAGATAAGATGATGTATGGTTCTTAGACTTAGGTTGTAGCAACCACATGACTGGAAACATAGCAATGTTTTCCAATCTAGATGAAAATGTTAAATTTGAAGTAACAATAGGAAATAATAGTAAGATCTCTGTCAAGGGAAAAAGTAGAGTCAGTATCCTGGAAAGAAATGGAGAACATAAGTTTGTGCTAGATGTATATTATGTACCGGGCTTGGAATGTAATATTTTGAGCATTGGACAACTCATTGAAAAGGGCTATAATGTATTTTTTAAAGATGATGTGTGCACAATCATGGACATACCTCCAAGAAAGGAATTCACTGCAGAGGTGCAGATGACAAGCAATAGGATGTTTCCTCTCAAGCTTAGAGCAGACTTGATGGAAAGAAGAAATGTAGCAGCTGTAACACAAGAGGTCTTTCAAGAGGAAGTGAAAGATGAAAACTGGTTATGGCATTTGAGATTTGGACATCTCAATTTTGGAGGCCTGAACTTGTTGCACGGGAAGGGAATGATAAAAGGATTACCACTGATTGAGAAACTAGACAGCCTTTGTGAAGGTTGCATCTTGGGAAACGACATAGAGAAAGCTTTCCAGCAGGAAAGAGCATAAGGGAAAAGGCACCCTTATAAATTGTCCATTCAGATTTGTGTGGATCAATGCAAATGCCATATTTAGCTGGCAACAAATATGTTTTGACATTCATAGATGATTACACTAGAAAAACATGGGTGTATTTCTTGAAACAGAATAGTGAAGTGTTTGAACAATTCTGCCACTTCAAAGCTCATGTTGAGAAGTAGAGTGAGCAATACATCAAAGTGCTAAGAACTGATAGGGCTGTAGAATACATCTCCAAAGAGTTCTTACGTTTCTGTAGGGAGAATGGAATACACAAGCAATTTACCACAAGGTACACACCTTAGCAAAATGGTGTTGCGGAAAGGAAGAATAGGACCATCATGGACATGGTCAGAAGTATGTTGAAGGCCACACATTTTCCAAATGAGTATTGGGCTGAAGCTATAAATTATGCAATGTACATCTTGAATAGATGCCCAACCAAAGCTGTCATGAACAGAGTTCCGGAAGAAGCGTGGAGCGACATAAAGTAGTTTGTCACCCACATGAAAATATTTGGATGTGTGGCTTATGCACATGTCCCGGATCAACTAAGGAAGAAATTGGACAGTAAGGGGGGGAAATGTATCTTTGTTGGATACAGTGATGAGTCCAAGGCATACAAACTCTATAATCCATCCACCAAGAAAGTTATAATCAGCAGAGATGTGCAGTTTATTGAAGAAAAAGCTTTGGATGGAAGCTTAGAGAAAACGGTGAATGTGAAGACATGTGTGTCTCACGAAGAACAAGAGGAAGGGACAATAACTGAAAATCCCTCCTTGGTGGCTCCTCCTCCACCACCGCAAGCACAAAAAATGACACCACAAGCTGGAAATAGAACAGCCTTGAGAAATCAAGGAAGTGCTTCTCCAAGCACACCACAGGGAACAAAAATTCCCTCGAGTTCAAGTGGAACTCCAAGTACACCAAGAAGACCGGGATTCAGAAATTTGAGTGAGATTGATGAACAAGGAGAGGTAAATTATAATGCCGGTCTAAACTCTTTATTTGCTTTGTATTGTCATGTTGATGACCCAATTCATTTGGAAGATGCCGTAAAAGAAGAAAAATTGATTGAAGCAAGGGATGAAGAAATTGGTGCAATAGAAAAGAGTAATACATGGGAGTTAGTTGATCTCCCTAAAGGTAAGGAAGTCATTGGAGTAAAATGGGTTTATAAGACCAAGAGCAATGCTAAGGGAAATATTGAAAGGCACAAAGCAAGACTTGTTGTTAAAGGCTACAAGCAACAACAAGGTAGAGATTATGAAGAAAAATTTGCACCAGTTGCAAGGATGGAAACCGTGAGAATAGTGCTGTCCATAGCAACACAACACAAATGGAAGGTTTATCAAATGGATGTAAAATCTGCATTCCTAAATGGAGTGTTGAAAGAAGAGGTATATGTTGAACAACCTCTAGGCCATGAGATTGAAGGCCAAGAGCACAAAGTATGCAAGCTGAAGAAATCTCTTTATGGGCTAAAGCAAGCACCGAGAGCATGGTACAACAGAATAGATGCTTACCTGACAGAAAATGGATTTGAGAAATGTGATGGAGAACCCACACTCTACATAAAAGAAAATGATGGTAATATTCTTATTGTTATTTTATATGTAGATGATTTAATCTTTACTGGCAATGAAGTTTCTCTCATTGCTGATTTTAAAGCAGTCATGAAGAATGAATTTGGAATGACTGATTTGGGTCTTTTGAGATATTTTCTTGGAATTGAAGTAGAGAAAAATGAAAATGGGATTTTTATTTCCCAAGAAAAATATGTTGAAGAAGTGTTGAAAAGATTCAACATGCAGAACAACAAGGCAACTGTAACTCAACTTTCATGGGGTTAAAATTGAGCAAAGAAGATAGCAACAAAAATTTTGATCTGACATTGTACAAGAGCATAGTTGGCAGCCTCATGTATTTGACTGCAACTAGGCTGGATATTATGCCCGCTATAATTTTAATCTCCAGATTTAAGGAAAGGCTGAAAGAGACTCATTGGCAGGCAACCAAGAGGATTCTAAGGTATGTGAATGGAATGAAGGGGTATGGTATTTTCTAATCCTCATCTGAAAATTTTAAATTGACTAGTTACACTAACAGTGATTGAGCTGCAAGTGTAGATGACAGGAAGAGCACATCTGGATATGTGTTTCATTTGGGATCAGGAGCCGTTTCATGGGATTCCAAGAAGCAACAAATAGTTTCTTTATCAACAACAGAGGTAGAATATGTGGCAGCAACAACAACAGCATGCCAAGCAGTATGGATGAGAAGAATGCTCAGAGATTTATGTCATGAGAAGGACAAAGGAACGACAATTTATTGTGATAACAACTCAGCAATAGCTTTATTAAAGAATTTTGTCTTCCATAAAAGAACAAATCATATTGATGCAAAATTTCATTTTATACGAGAACTGGTTAATAATGGCGAAATTGTTTTGCAGCACTGCAGTTCAGAGGAACAGTTTGTTGATATATTGACAAAGCCATTAACACATAAGAGTTTTAATTATTTAAGAAAATGCTTGGGTATGCAATAAAACCCAGCAGTTGAAATTAAGGGGGAGTGTTGGAATTTAATTCCAACTGCCCGCAGACAGTAGAAGGATGACGAGCTTAAAGTCTGATGGGATCGAAAGACATCAAATTAAATTTTGATGAGAGTTTGAAGAACGACGACAACAATATCAAGTTCCGATCTTCATGCAACCATGTATACTTATCTACAACAACCACCAACATTCATTTCTATGCCAACCACATTGATTACACCACCAACACCATTTCGGGGGGACATCAAACCTTGAGGAGAAAAGGGAGAGGCATCCCCTGAAATGAATGAAGTCACCCACCTGCTGGGACCAACCAAAGCAGTTCCAGAGGGCAAAGAGAACTCACGAGAATGAACTCCAAAGAGCCCCTGGAAAGCTCAAAGGAATAAAGTTTTTTTTGTTGTTGTAATGTTTTTTTTATTTGCCGCATATGTTTTATTTTTAACTTTGAGTTAATTGATTTTATTGTGGTACATTTAGATTTTTAACTTTGGTAATATATATATATATATATATATATATATATATATATATATATATATATATATATATATATATATATATATATATTATAAATATGAGATATTTGTAATATTGTAATGTTTTATATATATGCAGTGAGCATTGTAAAGACAGTAGAGTGAGTTTCTCTGTATTATAATTTTTCCCGAAGGCAGAAATAGAGAAAACAACGACAGAGACAGAGAGAACAATTTTTGTTGTGAGTGAAACAGTGAAAGATTGAGCTGCGTGTGTAGCAGCCAGCAGAAGTTTTTTTTGTAAATCCAGAATGCCAGTTCTGAACATATAATTTGTAACAATCCGGTTTTTTTTATTAATGAAATTTATGTTCTGCATATCTTTGTCTGCAATTATTTTTTAATTAAATCTCTGTGTTGAGTTGAGGAATTTTATTTCCTCTATATGTTAAGGAATTGTTCAGAAATTCCAATAGAATGAATTCCATGTTTTCGAGTCGAAGTAATCCATAATTGACATCCTTTAGTTATTGATCTCTATCATGTTATGAGGCCGAGACATCTCATTTTTCATCGTTGTCCCCCTGCAGGAGCTATAAACCCTTACGAATTATCTCTCTAATTAATGTCCAATGATGGGATGATTTGAAGTAAAGTGTTCACACATATTGATTCGTTGAATTTTTGTAGAATTTGGTAGGGATTCGTTGAAATGGAAGTTTGAGTTTGGTTTGTAATTTTTTCATAATTGATATATATATATATATATAATAAAAATTTAAAATTTTTCACAATGGTAAATTGTTGATAGTTTTCTTAAGATGGTTATAAAAAAAGTGTTTTAAATAATAAAAAATTAAAATTTTACTAATAATTATTTATCTCAAGGGTTTTTAGTATGTCTTAAAATTATTTTTGTATAGTCAAGAGTTATTTTTTTCTTCACTTGAGGAAACAGAGTAATAGCTTAAAACTTCAGAGTCTTTTTGTAATGAAAACTTGCCCTTTTACCAATCATTAATGAATTATTTTAGGTAATGTGATTTTCCTTAAAGAATGATAAATCACTATTTAGATAGAAACCAGAGATAATTGTCTTCATTACTGATTTGATAACAAAAATATGATAAGTTTTCCCATTATTATAAAAACATAATTAATTACCTTAATTTAAAACATAATTACCAAATTTAATAATACTAACTAAAAACATTAAAATATTCTAGCATTCCCTTTAGTTATTTAATTAATACAATTTGAAATTAGGTATAGATTAATTAAAAAATTCACAACTAAATTATTAATTCTTCAAGACCTGCTACTCCTTTTGAAACACAGTTTAGAATCTTGAGAGTGCATAGGTGAGATTCTTTCGAGCTACTTTTCCAACCAAGTTTTGGATCATGAGTTTTAAGAATGTACTATTATGATGTAAAACTAAGTTTGCAACATATATCATTGCCAATAATTTTTAAAAAGTTTATGAGATTTTAAAAAATATAAGTATCTACTTCAATTTATTTTTTTAAAATATTGAAATTTTTTATATATTTAAGTATTTAAAGGTTATATTCTTCATTTTGTAGATAGTGAATTTTTTCTCAGATTCAATAAAATTCTTATTGGAATTAGTATTTATATTCAAATTAATGTTGATATTTCAACTGGTATTCAAATTTGAATTTGTATTGGTATTCTTATTCCTATTGCAATTAGTATTTCTATTCGAATTAGTATTTTAATTATAATTATATTTATAATTTTCATTCGAATTAGAATTCAAATTTTTATTAGAATTTCATTTTTTATTCAATTCTAATATTACTGGAAATTTAAAACTATTGTTGCGAATGGAGCCTTCTTATCATGTACAGGAAGGCAAGCGATAGAAACATGACACTTTATTGGAATGAACCATCTACATTTTGACCGGTGCTAAAGGTAGAGGAGGCAACCGACAGAAATGTGGCACTTCATTGGACACAACTATCTCATTTGGACGGGTACTAAATCTTCACTTGTTTTATTTTAGCACCAAACAAAAGTAAGACAAAAAAATATTGTAATATTTTTTCTTCTTATCGCATCATGTTCGCCGGTGTTTAGGTAAAGGGACAGATGTCCCCTTTATTCATCATTATGGCAACTGGCACGGAAATAACACAGAGAACAAAAGCATATGGGAAGTTTGCTTATTATTTATTGGTCATTTGGTAATGATTGACTTTATTTTGTTTTGTTGTGGTTGATATTAATCTAAGTAGCGTTACCAGTTCATGTTGTATTCAAAGTTATACAATGATTGACTTTATTTTCTTTTGTTTTGTTGTGGTTGATATTAATTTGAGTAGCGTTACCAGTTCATGATTGAAAAATTGGCACACCGGACACCGTTCGCTTCGTACACACCCGCCTAATGCGTCATATTACTATATAGTACTGGTGCTTCACAAATTTTCTCCGCTGGTGCATCATAAAACCCCACACCAAAACTGAAAACACCCAGTGCGGTATTAAGAACCCGCATCGGTGCATCATAAAAAAACGTGCCGAAACACAAACTGACTGGTGTGTTTGTAAGAAAAAGCACCAGTGCACCTATAAAGCACGTGCACCAGAAAAGGGTTAAAAAAATTATGGCAAAAAAATTGGATTTTTCACTTTTTTTAGTGCTCCAGAGCTCTTAATTACCGGTGCGCTCTACAAGAGAAGGCACCGGTGCACACAACTCCTCCTCGCTGGTGCATCATAAAGCATTGTGCCAAAACAGAAGTGGAATGGTGCGTTCATATAAAACAACCCCTGTGCACCTATAAAACATGCGCACCAAAAAAGAGTTAAATAAATAAAAAAGATACGGCCAAAAAACCACATTTTTCACTTTTATGCTCTCAATCACTGGTGCGTTCTATAAGAGAAAGCATCAGTCACACAAAACATTGGCACAACGGACATCATGCACTCTGTACACACTTGCTCGGTGTGTCCTATTACTGTAAAGCACTCATGCCTCAAGACTATTCTGCCCCGGTGCATCATTAAACACCGTGCCAAAAGTGAAACAACCCGGTGCAGTGTTAGGTAACCATCCTGGTGCATCATAAAACAACATGCCAAATTTGAAACTGCTCGCTGCGTTCTTAAGAAACCGCACCGGTGAGCCTATAAAACCCCGCGCACTAGAACAAGGTTAAATAAAAAAAAAATACTATGGCCAAAAAATCACATTTTCACTTTTCTCAGTACTCCAAAGCTCTCAAGCACTGATGCAATTTCTCCTTCTCTGAGCTGCCCTGACATCGGTGCTCCCATTGCACCCATTGCACGCGCTACTGCTATGCATTGGCCACCAATATCCAGCTTGCATTTTGCAAAACGGTGGGAAAATTTTCTTTTGCAAATTCTACAGCCAATATGCCTCCTCAACGACGAAATGTACTATATTTTTATAGTTTTTCCATAATTAATATTTCTATCGAATTAGAATTTGAAACAACCTTAAAATTAACCATTAAAAAAGAAAAGAAAAAATTGTCGCGCGGTGTGCATGAGCTGTTCGGCTCGCACCGGTAAGCGGTGTTGCCTGTAAAATTTACAGGCTGCACTGCAACTTGTGCTAACAGTATCCAAACTGTTTCCGGGGTAGTACTAAGAGGCACCCCGCATTATTTTAAAATTAAAAAAAAATTGCAGTGTGGTCATTTAGCTGGGCGCACCATTGACCATGGGAATAGCAATGCGATGCATTGAAGGATATATATGACCTGGTCTCTATGAGCACACTGCATTCGGCATTCTGACAGGGTCAATGGTGTGGCCCGGTAAAAGACCGCACCGTTGACTATATAATTTGTTAGGAATTCGGTGTGCTTACACGACTATACACGTTGGGGCGTATTTTTAGTCAGCGCACCGCTCTTCTGACACCATATATAGTCAATAGGGCTTGAAAAATTTTTAGGTGCACCACATACGGTGCATGTTATGTCATCTGGGGCACCACCTCCAGTGCTCTACAAAAAATCGCCGCACCGGAACCGGTGCATGCCTATTTTTGTGGTGCACCAACTAGTCTATTTTTTTTTCCCAATTTTTTTTTATATGTATATTCCTAAATACATGCCTAATTTAACAAAAAAAAATATTTAATATATCAATGATTCAAAGAGAAGAGGAGGAACAGCAACAACAATAGGCATAGCAGTATGAAATGCTTTGCCAGTGGGAGGCACGAGAGAGGGAGAGAAATGCGTACCCTTTCCCTATTACAACAGATACCCAGGGGCTCCTAAGGAAGGTAGGCCTCCTCAAGTTCTGTGAGGAGGCTACTTCCCTAAAGGCCCATAGTGTCTTTTTGAGACATATTATCTATAGGTGGAATGCCCACCGACATGCTTTCCAGGTTAGTCCTGACCAGTGGTACACACCCACTGAGGAGGATATTTATTTCATTACAGGGCTATCAAGGAGAGGGGTGGATTTTTCGTTCCCAGAGGTTCCAACTGGTTGTGTAGCGGGGATTCACTTAGTTTATTCCAAGAGATACATTGGAGTAGATGTACTGTCTCCTTTAGAGTTTCAGGTCCCTAGAGGTCAGCTACGCATTAGTGCATTTGGTATATAGGACGTGCAATGCCTCTCACTTATCATTTCGACCATTTCACATAACACCAGTGACGAGCGACGAATTAGTTTCCTGCTTTTATATTATGTTGATTATTTAGTACAGGAGCCACAACTTGTCAGGTGGTATGCCATTTTTTTGTGGTAGTTTTGTACAACTTTAGATAGATGCTGTGCTCATGCACAAGGGAGGGTAAAATTCCTTTTTTCTTCAGATTTTTTTGTTTATTTTTTGAGAGGTTTCCAGAGATGAGGTCTGCTTTTGTTCGGCAGCCTCGTAGACCGATGTCGGAGGCCTAGACGCACATGTGGGGGCAGATAATGCCCAAGAGGGGAGAGGGGAGAGACTATGTTTCCAGCTAGGATATCGTATGATGCACTGGACTTACTAGCCAGTGTTGACGAGCTGCATACCTTCATTATGATCCCCTATCCTTATGCTAGATTGGATTGGAAAGGGTGTGCCAACATCCTCTTCAGAGATGATGAGCCGCCAAATGATAGAGGTAATATTACTGTTTTATTTATATTTATTCTAACATGTTCTTTAACTTGTTTTTATTAAATTGTGTAATGAATTATCTAATTATTGTTGTGTACTTGTATATATTTTGCAAACATTGGCTCTTTTGATGGTAAGGAGATGCCGGAACCACCACATGATCCAGTGTGGAACCTGATGACGATCAGGACATGGCAGATGTTGAGGATCATGATCAGGAGGCCGGTGGTAAGAGACATGCTCCTCATGCTGGTGCACCAATACCACCTTTTTCTAGGCGTGGTTGACCTGATACTCGATACAGGATGGAGTTGGGCGACCAGCTCAGTGCATTAATTGTTGAGGTGGGCATTAGGCCCACTCATTACGGAGACATACATGCCAATGATAGGCTAATACGGATGTGGAGAGGCATGGCGCGTGACATGTACAGCCTGATGCAACATGTCGTAGGAGCTACAACATTTGTTACACGACTGAAGAGGACTGTTGCACATTATAGGCGTGGTCGAGCTGCAGCACGTGATGGATAGTCTTCGAGCAGTGACTCATTTCATGATCATTCACCTTGCGCCGCACCTGATAAGCATCAGGCTCCACTAGCATGTAGCAATCATCATGGAGATGAGGCTAGACCATCGACCATGTCCAGTCATCAGCAGCCTGTAGCATCCATCAGTACTAGTCATGATCATTAGTAGGTTATACCATTGAGCGTCGAGCCTGCACCATTGACTGAGCATGCCTCCACTAGTACTGGATCCATCCATCAGTACTAGTCATGATCATGATCAGGCTCGACCATTGACTGTCGAGGTTGCACCATTGACTAAGCATGCCTCCACTAGTACTGCTATTGATGTTGTACTACCACTAGCTGATCCATGATATTTATATTACAGTTATATATATATATATATATATATATATATATATATATATATATATATATATATATATATATATATATATATATATATATATATATATATATGGTCCATGTATTTTATGTTCATGATGCAGTTGCACTTAATTTACATGTTGGTGATCATCATGATGTGTATATCGTTAGGTCATGTTAGATATGTTTAGCTTGCAGATAGATGTGTATGTGATAGCATTAGTTATTTGACATGAGATGTATATTTGATGTTTGCATTGTGATGATGTTAATATATAATGTTAATTTCATGTTTGAATGTGTTTTTTAGTCGAATATGATGTTTGTACGATGGTTATCATGATCGTGATGTTTATTAATTAATTTAATATTAAATGACCATGATATTTATTAAATATTGTGTTGTGATTGTAATTGAAATTTGAATTTGAATTGTATGTAAAATTGTAAAATTCTATTTGTATATGTAGTTGTAATTTTAATTGTAATTGTATGTAAAATATTTAATGTAAAATTTTAATTGTAATTGTAATATTTAATTTATTGTGAAATGATTGTAATTGTAATTATATATACAAAAAATTGTAAAATTGTAATTGTAATTCTAATTTTATGTAAAATTCTAAGATTGTAATTGTAATTCTATGTAAAATATTTATAAAATTGTAATTGTAATTGTAAATGTAATTCAAATTCAAATTCTAATTGTATATTGTAAAATATTTGTAAAATTTTAATTGTATTACTGTGGAATGATTGTAATCGTAAAATTTTAATTGTAAATGTAATTGCATGTAAAATTAAATTTGTAATTATAATTCTAACCGTAATTGTATGTGAAAGTGTATAATTGTAATTGTAATTGTAATTTTAACTATAATTGTATGTAAAATATTTAATATAAAATTTTAATTGTAATTGTAATATTTAATTTATTGTGAAATGATTGTAATTGTAATTGTATATATTACAAATTGTAAAATTGTAATTGCAATTCTAATTGGATGTAAAATTCTAAATGTAATTGTATGTAAAATTAAAATTGTAATTGTAATTCTAATCGTAATTGTATGTGAAATTGTAAAATTGTAATTGTATGTAAAATATTTGTAAAATTTTAATTGTATTACTGTGAAATGATTTTATTAAAATATTTAAATTTGTAAATTTGTAAATAATTGTAAAATAATAAATCTATAATAATATGAATTTTTGTAACATAATAAAGTTTAGAAAATAATGCAAATAAATTCATGTACTTTAGAATTATCATTATTTTATTATGATCTTACATACAAAAAAAACAACTTTATACATTCCGGTGTTCTTATCATCATAACACGCACCGTCGTGTCTTATTACTCCGTCGCAACGGTGCTTCAGAATGCTTCTGCACCGGTGCATCATAAAACACCGCGCCAAAACAAAAACCTCGATCTTACAAACCACCCCGGTGCACCTATAAAACAACGCGCACTGGAACAGGGTTATTCTGTAAAGTGCAGTATTGGAGTAGCAGAGTGTTCGAATCACAGGCAAGAATGTTTCTGAGGAGATGAGGGATTAAAATGACGAGAGTTCAAACTTCGGCTGAGAAGTTTATAGCAGAGAAAATGAGTGACTCAAATAGAAAGACTGACAAAGACACTTATAGGGATGCAGACATCTACAGAGCTCGACAGAGTACAAGAGGAGTACAGGTTGAGATCGGAAGAGAGCATTCAGTTGAGGCCAGGGATAGAGTTAAGAGGTCCCATGATGGAGAAATGGAGGGCAAAGCTAATGGCAGAGAAATATCAATCGAGGCAGTTGATAAAGCCAAGAAGCACCATGAAGGGAAGTATTCTCATTCCCTTAAGGATAACAGAGAAAAATCAATTGATGTTGTTGATCGGGCTGGTAGGTCCCATGAAGGGAAAGATTCTCCAGAATGCATTTAAAAGTAGCTGAGAGTATTTTCCGAGCTTCGGTTGGCTTACATAAACTTTTACCGGCAAAGCTGACGTCGCATAAAATCACATCTTTGACTTTCAATTAAACCTAAATGGCATCTCTAACTTGTTTGAGCTGTGGTCCTGTGGATGAAACTAGTGAAAGTCTGCTTGTATTAAAAATGGAAATCCAGTGACCATTTCTGTGGGAAGAAAAACATAGATACCTACAGCTACCATATTTCCATATGCAAATCGGTTTCCCATTGGAAAAACTAACGTAATAACCTAATTTTCAATGTGTTTCCTCTACTCAACCCTATACTCATTGGAAACCATTACCTTCACATGTAATAACTACATTGTCTAGTCAAAAATCGATCTTCTTCTACTAACAAATGCAGAATGAAGGACTCGTTGTCATTTTTCCTGAAACATTACTCTTCTACATATTATATGTAATAATTGCTGGTAGGTCATCCGTCTATCTGCATATTATATAATTCTAAAACATATTGGTTTCAAATAGTTAAGTGCCAATTATAACAAGTTCGCATACCACAATTGCCCACTTGGGCCCTGTAGTATTGCATCTTCATACGCCCCACATTGCATTCTCTCCACATAATCAGTGGGGACCTCCTACAATAAACAAAATGCATTGGAAGAATAGTTATTTCCATCAAGAATTTATCCAATTCCAATTCTCAATTTTAATTCTAATTCTAATTCTCAAGAATAAACAAAATTATAATTCTCAATTTCTATGGTTCGAGTTCACTAAATTTTGGTGTACACACCTAAAAGTCATTTCAGTGCCTTAACCGCAAATCAGTGCTACTGTACATATAACTGCACCAGTTTTGGTGTAACAAAATGACGCACCAGGGCGGTGCTATTAAGTGATGCATCGGTGACGAATAAACACAAGTAAAAAAAGTGCAACTCTATTTTCTTTAAGTGAAAAAAAGTGGCAAATTGAAAAATGGGCAGAAAAATATTTTTGAAAATCTAATTTCATAAAATAATTCTTTAAATACTAAACACTTTTCATTATTTCATTATTTTTGCTAAAATTTTGAGCCAGATATTTGTAGGAGACATACCTAGAGCAAGAGAGCATGAGGGCACTATGGAGCAGCTAAATACGTTCGAACAAAAGTACAGACAATCAGAAATCAAATCTCTGGTGATTCAAACCTTGTATCATAGAATTTAAAACCATATCGTGATTAAATTTGATTATTTTTTTTTACATTTTCTGCAGTTTTATCCATTTTTACCCTAAACCCTTCATTTTTTTTTTTTTTTTCCCTTTCTTCTCCCTGTTTATATGATTTCAGAATTAGGGCTTTTTATTTTAGATTGACATCCAACCCACGAGACGACATGTACAGTCAGATCCCAATCCATTCGGCCATTGTGTGAATTTTTGGGAAAAATGGATTTTTTTTTTTTTAATCGGTGTGCCCGCGTAACATAGCGCACCGCACAACTACTGTGTAATAAAAAAATTGAAAACAATTTTTTTAAATTAGTGCGTCATATCTGAAATAGGGCACTGGTGCTCCATGTTACAAGGATAGCACCGTAAGGTCTATTACATTGTTTGTGCGATGCGTTTATAATACCCCATGCACCATATGGTCTATTATACTGTTTTGCAGTGGGTTGTTAATACCCCCACGCACTGACGACGGTACATACATCAAGAAAGGTGCATCGCTGCCTTGAGATTTATTTTTTACCTGAAAAGTTGACAATTTATTTATAAATATATTAATGAATGATATGGTACAAGTTTTCAGATTGATAAAGAAATGATTGAAAATAGATCAAGTAACAAAAATACTAATAACACATCAAGAAAAGAAAAGAAGGCAAGTTCTTTGTAAATTATTTATAAAAAATATTATTTTTGAACTATATGTAAGTTTAACTAATGTGTATTGTTTACTGTGTATCATGCAGAGCCACAAAATGATGAAGCTTGATAATATTATTTCTAATCTAGGACCAGAAGAGCGTAAAAGCTTGATGGAAAAATTGCAAAAGGATGAATTAGGTGAATGAAAAATACTATCGATCCAATATGAGTTTATTCTTTTAATTATCATTAATAATATACTTAAAATTTTTAGATAACATGTGTAAAACAATCTATTAATTCACATTTGTTTAATGTTTTACAGGGACCAAAAACTCAGAAAATAAATGTTTTTCTAAGTAAAGAAAAAAAATAGAACATGCAAATGAAAATGAATTTCTCCTTAGCTCATCTGGAGTGGTGCTGGAAGTTAACGAATGGGGGAATTTTTTTTACAAAAGTTTGAGGGATCTAGTGGAATGAATGTATAGACATTCTTTCCACTTACAATGCAAAAGTTAATCCAATGGTTCCAGAAACCAAATTTTATCTAAACTACAGGAAGAGTTTCCAGAGAATTGATCAATGGGACATGTCAGAATTTTAATAACCAAAACGTACAACAACAAATAAGAAGGAATGAAAAACTAATATTTCTTTATATGTTTGTTTAGAATTATTTATAAATATCACTTTTGTTATATTTACTTTTCAGGTATCAATATAAAAATTAAATATTTTATTGTCATGTTACATTTTCAAGAATATTATGAAAATATCAAAAGATGAAAGAGCTGATATCAGAAATATGCCAGTAGGAATGTCCAAAAAGGTGAACAAGGAGATGGTCAAAGAAATGGAAAAAATTTCATCGTAGGAGGATCCATTTCAACAACAACGTGCTTCAAGTGTAATATGTAATCATTGAATTTTTCGATCATTAGGTACAATAAATAAACAATTTAGCATGAAATATTAATTCTCAAGAATTTTTTAGTAGAAAAGAAAAGAAAATGAATCCCATCAACACATAAAAGAGGACGACAAGGAAGAAAAGGGTTGATATCTAAGTTTGTGAGTAATTGTTACTTCCTTATAACAACTTAACTAGATTTCATTTTTTTATTTTTTAAGTTGTTTTACAAAAATCATCATTGAACATATTCAAACAGGTGCTAACATAAAAAGAAGAACCATCAGATGAATTGATTGAAATTGGGTTAAATATGGGTTGTGAGTATATGTTGGCATATCATAAATAAATTGTGGAATTTGCAAGCATCTATCGATCTTTTTTTACTTATCTCATTCTATAATTAATAGAACAAAAACATCTTTTATATTAAATATATGATTTTTATAGGGTATAAAACTTGTAGGAAACAAAGTATGGAACTGCGCCAACACATTAAATTTTGAAAGATGGCATGGTACATGGTTTTGAAATAATGTGTATATTTTATGAGTCAATTGTTGCTATGGTACGTCATTTTTCTTTTCGATTTACATTGATGTATATTATTTAATATTTCAATTTTCATTATTCTCACCAATGTATATACACTCATTCCAATTTATTTTTATGTTTGTAGATGGAAGGTGAAGAAGAAGAAAACAATTTTAACACCGTGAACAAAACATTCCTGAAAATAACCCAAGTCATGGAAGTAGCTCTAGAAGTGACAACAATTCAAGCGAAGAATGATGATCACTATGTTTGAATATCAAAGCATGGCGTTGTATTTTTTGAAATATGTCTGTTAAATCAGAAATTTTGTTTAATGCAATGGACATAGTATCCCAATTGAAAGACAAAGGGATACCAATAATTGTCCCATTTATATGATAAATATTGTCTTATTCATATATGTTATATATCAAAAAATATTTTTTAATTTATTCTATTTTGTTCTCTATTGTCGCTATTGCGTTCTCCATTGTCATTCCCAAATGCACTAATAAAAATTTAATTCATATGAATATTGTTATGAGATATATATGTGTCGAATTTTGATGAATAATGAATTTTAAAAAACCACAATAATTATGATATGATATAACAAATTAATCCAAACATCACATTCAAATGCATTAATAATAATTTAATTAATATGAATATTTTTATAAGATGTGTCAACTTTTGATGAATAATGAATTTAAAACAATCAAAATAATTGCACTCACAAGTTGATGTTTATAAAAAATACAAAAAGAAAACCAGTGTGTGTAAGTAACTGTACACTGGTGCATTTGCATTAAGAAGTGCGCCAATGTGTTTCTACGACCTATGAGCACTAAAAAAGCAGCAAAACCAATTGAAAATATTAGTGCGTTTGTGCAGTACGACACACTAGTGCGTTTATGTGTTTATACACATTGGCGCCATTGTACGATCTATGGGCACAACATAAATAGCAATACCAATTATAAATCTTGGTGCGTTTGTGTGATACTGTGCATTGGGGCATTTATGTGCCTATACGCACTGGTGCATTTGTACGACGAATACTGATACCAATTATAAATCTCGGTGCCTTTCTATGATACTACGCATCAGTGTGTTTCTAAACATCTATGCACCGGTGCGTTGACATGCCCTATGGGCACCGAACAAATCCCAAGACCAATTAGAACGGCCCCGTGCATTGTATCACCAACACTACTCTCGGTGCAGTTTTATACCTTAACGGCCTAGTGCATTTTCCTTCGACTGCCTCGGGGCGCCTTCTATATGCATGCACTGGTGCATTCAAGCCAGAGTAGCGCACCGATGAAAAAAACATCCGTAATAACCTCTGGCCACCGATTTTTTTTAGTTGTGTTGAATTTACGTTAAAAGCTCTGCCAAAACCTTCATAACCATAAATGGATGTTGTAGAAAATGTTTTTTTGACAATTTTGGCCAATTTTATAACACTAAAAACCTCCTTTATAACCTCCACTAGAGGGTATTTTCCTTGTAGTGACATAGAGTCCAAGCTCAACCACTACTTTAGGATTAAATGTCGAATAAATAATATTTATATTATTTATGAAAAATAAAAAAATATTAATGAAAACCTTTGCAACTAAATTATTTGTTATTTATTTTTAGGCAGAGGCATTCATATTTGTTTTTGGGTTGATACATTCAGATTTTGCATTTCCAATTGTGAACGCACTTCCATAAAGTGCAGAAGAAGAAAATCACGTGGTGGTGAGGGACAATGAAACTTTCCTTAAGCCTCTCTCAAAAACAAGTGGGGAGAGGAAAATTGTTCTGATGTCGCAATGGATATGATTATGGTTCCTTTGTCTTGCTATGTCCTTGTTCTGGTTATTTTACCAATTGTTGCAAGCTTTCAAAGTAACTGCTTGTTGGTGGATATGCAACTACATAGTTATTTTTTGGGCAATCATGAAAGTGGTGGTCAGTTTCGAGTTCAATGTAGTTAAAACACTAGGCTTTAGCTCTTTATATATCTATTATATAGTCAACTCGCTTATTTAAGAATTCCAATAGCCCTTATTTGTCTTGGGAAAGTAAGTAGTAAGTAGAGCATATTTTCAATGAACCAAACATTAAACTAAGGCTTAATATACTGGAAAATTTGTACATGTTTGTTGAATTATCTCCATTATATGAAAGGAAGTACCCTATCTCTGTAATTATAGATAAGCTTGTATCACGTAAGCTCCTTATCATAGTAGTAATCCTGGTATCATATATGCAAGAATTGGCACCAACTTGAGAGAAAAAGAATGAGAAGTTTTGCAGAGGTTTCCTTCTTCGGCATCGACAGTTTGTGTTCCACGTACTCATCACTAGAGGACTCGCATTGTTCATCTTCTGAGCTGAAATTATTTTGTGGCCTTGTATAATAGTGTAGCCTCCATGAGTGATGCCCGTGTAAGTGATTCTTCCCTTTCTACTATTTACCTGAGATCACACAAATAAAAACTCAAAGTAGTCTTAAATATGTTGCACGTTCTAGGATACCCTTGGGCAGTGATAAGGAAATATATGCTTTCTTTTGCTGTTAGTTTTTCTCTGCTATGGCTATCCTTCATATTCTATTACAGTTTTTGAGGAAGTAGCCATGGGAATTCTATGCATATAGTTCTTACTCTATCACACTTTACGGTAAGTAACTTCCTAATCAATGTTGTTTCGTAATAGTTACTATTTTTAGTGTGACCAACCTACATGATATAAGTATTTGTGTTTCAATTAAGTAGTTTACAAGCCATATCGATTTGTATTGCTTACCTTTACTGTGTTCTTACTACTATAAGGTATATTATGTATATACTATAATCATACTATCTGTTACATATCATTGATTCTAATAATGATAACAAGGTTAATAGATTCATGGGATTACATTATGGAAACATCATAGCTTAGTTACACTGTTATTACTACTTAACTAGCTTAATCTGTTGGAAATATTGTCATTGATGGAAAAGGAGGCAGCACTCAGGCAAAAGCGGCAGCACTCAGGCAAAAGAGGCAGCGCTGTAGCAAAGGAAGGCAAAAGAGGCACATCGAAAGTAATAGAGGCAGCAAGAAGAAAGTCAAAATGTAACAGTCATAGAAGCACAGTGAAGAAACGTTATCGGAAGATATAGACAGAGGCAGAGTGACAGAAGCAGAGATAGAGGTAGAGAGCAGTTACAAAATTCTGAGAATCGCTTCACTCCAACGGCATATAATACAAAACCATATTTCGGGAATCACACTCTCCAA